>JAJSOF020000038.1:70939486-71206986 GCA_025594305.2 Periplaneta americana | reverse complement strand
AGATTAAGTGAATTCTAATTTTTTTCTGAATGTTACTTATTTTTGAAAAAATATTTGAGGCATTACTTTCCAGTTATTTTTAAGTATTTTAATACCATTTAGTTTTAAAATTACTAATTTTCAATACTGCAAGTATAAAAGTTAAGTTCTAATAAAACGAAATGGTGTGAAGTACTTCATTTACTTCTGAAAAGAGGAATATATCAAATTTCATTGCTTTCCGAGCATTATTATAATATTATAATTAATTTCAGGGGTTACATATACCTTCCACCATTGAAAATTTATGTTTTCTTTTTATAAATGTTATTCCTTCATATCCTTAAGCTCTATTTCGATTAAATTTTATATGCTCAATCTCTGGATATTTCTTTTCAATCTAAAAGAAAAACATTTGCCTACATAATAAGTTTTGAAATTGTGAATTTTAAAACTTTTCATTTTGTGATTTCTAGCAAACTCCATTTAAAATATTGCTCCCAATATTTTAAAGTAATTTTATTGTATCTTAAATTTTCTTTCACAGATATAAAGATGAGACTTCATATTAAATTAATATAAGAAACATGAAAATATATTTTTTTTACCCTCGAAGGTTATGTAACCCCTTAAAGACAATTGTTTTCAATTCTTTGTCTTCACAACATCCATGAATTACGTATGAGATGAATCAATTAGAAAACTATGTTTAGTTATTGTTCTTCCTGAATATTTATAAACTTGTGTACATTTATAAATTAATGCTTATTGTTAGTTTTAAGTAAAAGTGTGCTAGTAACATTTTTTTCCGAATGCTGTAAACCATTTTGATAAAAAGGTTGAAATATTGTGTTGAAAATATTCCTAAAAGTGTTTTAGTAAATATTTAGATCGTGTTCTAGGGCATGTCAAAAATTATATAATTTAAAAATATATTTTCCAATTATTTATATTATTAACATTTCAAGAATAAGTGAGGTTCTGAAAAAAATTTTCATCTGACATCTTAACAAAACGTACATTAGGTAATATAATGTAGTTGTCCATTGTTCAACAATATTTTGTATAATATTGCTATATAATTTCCGTCAAATAAAAAGAATCAAAATGAAGGAAAACTGTTTCACAAAATTTCAAGTCAGGCCATTCATTACTTATGTTTTGTTGAATATTATGGTTCTTGATTTCTTGCAAGTGTCCCCAAAATATGCCGCTGTGAGTATGAAGGTATGTGGCAATTTTATTATAACAGTAACAAGAGACCAGTGCTCGGTTTTGGGATAAGTGTGCTTTGATTTGCTTCTGAGGAATCAGAAACCTTCTTACTATTTTACTTTGAGGCTACAAGAAGTGAGATTTAAGAATTATGCTCCAGGAATAATGTTTTCAATCAATAATATATAGTAAAAACAAATGGAAACGTTTGACAGTTATCCTGAGGAACTGATAGAAGAATGCAACAGTGGCCAAATAATAAAACGCTTCTCTGTTGTTTAGTTTTGATAACAAAGAAATATAATTTAAACCAATGTTAATCAATGCTACTGATGTAAAATCTCTCTCTTTGCATGCCGTAGTTCTGTTTTTTGTCTTTACGACATTTCGTTACTAGGCAACATATGTCCAGAATTTTATTTTTTTACACTGAATGATATTAATTTGAGGTATTCTTTCATTGAAAGTTATTTTTATACATTTCAATACGTTTCATGAAATTATCTTTACTTGAATCTATTCTACTAGTGACTTGTGCAGCAAATGCTGCTGCAAACTAAGTTCGTTAGACGTTCAAATAAAAATTTTTCAGATTTATTTTCAATGAAGAATACTTGTCTTTTTGATAGTTATTTGCTTCCATAATAATGAAAAATACTCCCTTTGAATGGATTTTTTTAGGCCAAATACTTTTTCTTAAACCTATCCAACTTCAGTTTTTGAGTTTCAACGCGAAACCTCAAGTATCAATGTCAGGACGATAGCAGTAGCTATTTCAGGTCATTGTGGATTGTAAGCAAAAGTTAAAAAAATGTCAGGTTTGCTAAGCTTTCGAACAATAGGATTTTCGTATAGTTGCTGCATGTAGAACTTGAAATGTAGAGCGTAAAATCATTTTATCCTACTAAGAGATCTTGCTGAAATGATCTGGGGACTACAAAATTTTCTAGGCCTCTTATTTTATCAGTAAGTAATACCTTTTGATCTTTCCTTAGGAACTGTAATTTTTTTCGCTCTTTCGAGCCAATACTGAAGACAATGACACACAGTATCAATATCTACACTACACCGCCATTAAGTATATGAAAAGACCCAACCCCACTTGGTTAATAAGTATAAAAATATTTGATTTTTAATAACAATATTATTATCTTACTTAAGTTTTGTAGTTATAATAGCAGCCACTCAGTAAATTACAGAAATGAAGATCTAAATTAAGATATTCTCTACATTTACTTACATAACCACAAAACGTTTCACTTTCATGTCATCAATATAGCATCAATATTATGTACAATTAATGAAAAATAGATGCATCATTATATTAACTGTAATAATATTTAATTTCTAATGATAATAATGTCATCAAACCACCTCAAGTTTCGTAGATTTGAATATCCAATACACAGCTGTACTCAGAAAATTATACACTGCAGAATCAGTTTTTAATAACAAATTGAATTGAGCTCTAAATATGTCGGCAATCCTGCAGGTCATGGCCTTCGTGTAATAGCCTATTGTTTATTGTAGTGTGTGTTTTGTTCTGAAATTCAATCAAGTCGGCCGTGATTCAATAAAATTAGTTCTCAAAACTGACAAGAGATGGATTTTGGAAAATAGGAAAAATAAGTAGGAAAACTGTCATTTCACTGAAAATTACTATTTTTCCGAAAAACTTTGGATGCCAGGCATGAAAATGAGGGGTCAGTCATTAAAATCCGTTCAGCCGTTTTCCCGTAATTTCCATTACAAGTTCAAATTATATATATAGAAGATGTTGCAGGTATTGAAGCCCATTGTCTCTTGCACTTTATAGTTACTTTTGATGTCATCTAATAAATATCAGTTACGAAACGCAGATAATATTGAAATTATTCTATTTTTTAATGTTTAATTCCTCAAGATTTACTTCAATAAACTAATAGTTTGAGAACCATAACAGCTTATTATAAAAGTTTAACTGCATTTCTTTTAGTACTAATTAGGTCGGTAGGTACCCATTTACATTCTTGACACTTCACTAAAGTAATAAATGTCCTCCTTACTTGAAAAATGTATCTTAATAGATCAATTACTTCTATGATTCAGATCCTGGCTGATATGTACTCTATTATCAGGCAGTACATCTCACTTGACGATATGTGTCACAGGAAGAATAATTGTTTGTATACATCTGAAGTCTGACTAGTGTAATATGTAGCTAATCAGCGATGTATGGAATGGAGGGGGAAAGGAACTAGCCACTCTATCCCTTTATCTCCTGATCTAGTTCCTCATATGTGGTGCTTTATCGGTGTCACTTTTGAGGTTCAGACCCCTTTTCTTGACATAAACTTTGAGCTGTCCATGGACCTAAGGTTTCGAGTAGGATTTGGATCATAGTAATGTGAAATTTTGTACCAATTTAACCCTCTTTCTACCAAAGTTTTTCACAACTTGCTACTACCAAGTGGGGTAATACAATTACCGTCAATAGAATCATATACGGTCTTTTTCAAGCATTTGGAATATTAACAATTTATGTATTATTGACTACAGATTTTCAGAAAATGTAAAAATACAAATTTAATCGCCCTATTTTTAAAAATACAGGGTGATTCAAAAGTTCCATTTCATTTTGTTGTTCAAAACAGATACCAAAATTAATTAACTTTAGGCCTAGATATGTTACTGATGACACTATTAAGTAAAATCTACAGTAAATTTAAACTTGCTTTCCTTCCATTTCAAGACAAACTCTTCAATACAATATAGTTTTGACATAATGGAAAAACACACTATCATAAATCATAAATTGAAAATCATTTTAGTTAATTCTTGAAATTTAAATATTTGAATACCATTTATACAACCACGAAAATCTGAAAAACATTTGTTTATAATAAAATAAAATCCTGAAAAAAAAACTTTTTAAGTTCTAAAAATAAACAAATAAAAATATGAACCTAATAAAAGATTCTAGTTCTTTGTTGAAATTCAAATATTTGAATACCACTATAATGATCGTGTCGAAAAAATACTCTACTAATAATAAATATTTCTAACGAAATCACTTTTAAAATAACACACATACATAAAAAATAAAAGATATGGAATCAAAAGATCATGATAATATAAAGGAATATAAACTATAATGTTATAAATAACACAAAATAAAATAATTTGGAAGCAGATAAACTCATAAAATGAAGAAAATTAAGCTAAAAGTTGAATTTTTTTAATGCTGGAATTCTCGTGACACAACTTACCAAGAGGGGTATCAAGATTACCCCACATGAACAATGCGAATTACATCTTAAAATAGATTAATTATTACGATTTTTAATTCAAATTGTTAGTATACATATAATGGATAAATACATTACATTTAAAAAATAAATATAGAGAAAAATGAAAATAATATTAAAAATCACCAGTGGGGTAATTCTGTTACCCCACTTGGTAACAGAAGGATTAAAAAGCTGATAACTTTATTTTGTTTTATTTTAACGTGAAATAATCGGATGTTTAAATGTTCATAAAACTTATTAAAATCAGCATCATCATCATTATTATTATTATTATTATTATTACTATTATTATTATTCACGGCTCCCGATTAACTGCTCTTCGGACCCCCATAGGGCCGCGGCCCACCGGTTGAGAATCACTAACCTAGACCACTTTAAAATGAAAACACTATCAGTTATCTATGTATCTTGCACTCTTCACCACTCATACTTTACACTGTTTAATGCTTTTAAAAGCTTTCTGAAAGTAAAATCGTTTCAGGACTTATAAAACCATGAAACTTTTCCCCTTTATTACTGCGTCATGACAAAAACTCCATAATCCTTGAAGAGACTTCCCTCATTATTTCTGCAGGCTCTAAGTCCAACCTTACATACAAATACCCGCAAACAAATTTAATATACACATTGGGCCAGAAAAATAACAGCACAAAATATAAATGGTTATATTCCAGTAGCTAATGATTTCACTTGAAAATGTTTATTTCACAGGCAAATTTCACAGTCCTTGTAGACCGGGAAAGTAATGTAATATTTAATTTTTTCCCATTTATTAAACACTAGCCGTACCCGTGCGCTCCGCTGCATCCGTTAGAAATAAATGTAAAGTAATTACATAATTAAAATAGGACATTTGATCCAGGGAACATTCGTGTTTGATAGAAGGATAAATCGTTTATTACGTTACTTAATTTAAATTGTATTAAAAAAATTAAAATGCGATCATTTTGATCCAGAGACCACTCTTTTGGTCATAAAATTGTTTTAGGAAATACAGGAAACGAATGCCTATCAAGTTTTCTGTGCATAAGAAGCTATTTTAATCTTACCTGTCCTCCATTCACTCAGAAGTTACTGTAATAACATTATAGCATTATGTCCATGTAGAGAAACTACACTTTCCAATGGTGAATTAATAATTAATAATACAAATCGGTTAATTTAGCTTCCGATATTACTTCATACAAACACAGAAACATTCTCTGTAGGCTACCGTATGTTTCATAGCTTTCGATTGTTGGTGTCCAAGGCACTTTATAGACATTTGTTTTTATTTCATTACACCGCCTTAGATGGCGTTGTTATTATAATTTTGAAACTCATTTATGTCATTAAATATCAGTCCTATCAAAATTTTGCATGGAATAAAACTTATCAGAAATTATTTTTAAAGAAACGTTTGTTATGTAATATGTTTCATTAAAATTATTAATAAGGGAGATATTTCGAATTATTTAATTCAAGCCCCCTTATAACCCCCCTTTTAAATAAAATATTTTGAATGTCATATAGCCTAAAATCTAAGTTACAACGAACTTAATTTATATTCCAATTTTCATATAAATCGGTTCAGCCATTATCGCGTGAAAAGGTAACAAACATAGAGACAGACATACAAACAAAAATTTCGAAAAAGCGATTTTCGGTTTCAGGGCGATTAATTGTTAGGACGAATTATTTTTGGAAAATCGAAAATTACCAGAAAAATTTCGGCTACAGATTTATTATTAGTGTAGATTATTTTATTTTTGTAAGGCAGTGCAAAATCGATCATTTATGCCGAACTAAGCATTATGGTCTTACGAGTTCAGCAGGCCAAGCCGTTTGTTGTGCTATCGTCATTTGTTTTCTTCCGTTTTGAGTTCTCATTTTGTGAATAATGGGTCGCTTAACGAACGAAGACAAGATTTTCATTAAACATTTGCACCAATATGATAATTTGTCTGCCCGTCAAATTGTAAAGACCTGCTCTCAGCGAGAATGGTCTGTTTCAAGTGTACAACGATTGATTAGCAAGATACGGACATGATATCCCTCCTCAGAGATTATTGCGTGAAAGATCGCATTTCTCAGATTCTCTGATGGTTTCCGCTGGAGTTTCAAACGAGATCTTAATGCTATGAACTATTTTGTATGCAGTCAACTACAAAAAACATTTTATTACAAAACAAGAATTCGTAATATTGAACATTTAAGACAACGCCTGCTTGAATGTTGGGACCGGCTTGATCAAAGACAGATATCCAGTGCCATTGGACAATGGAGAAGACGCCTACAAATGGTTGTGCGGGCAAATGGCGGTCACATAGAGCATCATTTTTAATTTTGATTATTTGAAAGATTAATAATTATTATTAATTTTACCAACATTCAGTTTCTGCATTTTGAAATAATAAATTGTCTTCAAAAACCATATTTTTCGCATCATTGTGTATTGACCTCCATTAGATTTTAATTGAGCCTCGAAAAGCACAATCAAAAGTCCTGCTCATCTTTAAAGTCTACTCTTTCCAACAATGTATTCATTATAAATTAATGTTATGTATTTCCGAAAATAGATTGTTTCTAATTTTGTGCCTTTTTTGGCCCACTGTGTACACATGTTTGAAACAGTTGCCCAAAACTTTTTTCTACATAATTTCCCGCAAAAAACACACTGTTTGTTTCTGGAAAGTTTGTGGTACCTTAAAAAATACTCTCACTAGTCTTGAAAAGGTATCCACACTAGCGTCGTCAGTTTGTCGAGAATGCATATGTGGAGGTGTTTTGTAATTTTGTTATGGCTGTGATGTGTTCTGTGCAACGTGTTTGAAACGATCTGCCTGTTAGCCTATGTAGAAGTTGTTGCAGGTGTTACATTTGAGTTTGTATATGCCTGTGTGGTTGTATATGCAGAACACATCACAAATGCTAACCACACCCACAGAGACATCAACACAGACATGGAAATACTGCACATCCAACCAAAAAGCCAGAAACTAAACACACTAGAACAATACGAAACATACAGACACACGAAAACACACCCCAACGAAATTCTCAACAAACAACTCAACTTCAAAACACACACACTCTTTGACTCTACACTATACCACTGGAACACACCCTCACAGGACACAGGACAAGTGGCGACAAGACCAACAACGACCAGTTCTGAAGATGACCCATAAATAGGTCGAAACATGTAAACGAGGTACGTTGAAATTTAACAAAGGAAAGTCTTATCATACATATTCCGAAAGTGATACAGTGTTAAAAGTTGTGTAATCAAGATGTATTTATTTCAAGTAAAATATTATAGGATAACTATAAAAGTATGCTATTCCATTATTTAAAAATTGCTAAACGTCTCTGTTCCAAAGAAAGAACGTTTTATTCCTTAGGTGGGTCTTATTACCTCCGGTTACCTTATATTTGAGGTATTTATAGGGGGTAACGGGAATTTGTGCCCACCCTGTAGAAAAAAACTGTGTGAACTTTTCTTCGTTTACGGTATGTTCTTTTAAAAGCTATAAAAATATTATTATGCAATAATTCATCTTTGAGAGGTTACGTGGCGTTTAAAATAACTTTATTTTGGAAAATCTAAGCACACAACGTCCCATTCTGAGCACTGGCTACTTCATTTCTTCCATTTATTGCACGTATGGACGCATGGTAGATTTAAACGCACGACTGAAAGCGGGTGGAAAATATTCTTGAGGTGTCCTGATATAAGTTTTATACAATGAGATTATTCCACATTTATAAAGAACAGTACAAAGGTAGAGACCGTGAAATAACAATGTTTCTAAGATCCTGGCATCCCTAGTTAAACATAATTACGTGAAATTATGTACAGTGTAACTAACACAGACTAATCTTTCTACAATTTTCTACATTAACGTACCTTTATTTCAAATGGCTGATCAGATGTGATACCCTTGATTGTCCAAACCAGGAACTTCAATGAGTTGGTCAGAAAAAAATGTAAGTAATCAAAAAGCGACAGGGGTTTTCATAAAGTTTCTATAATTGCGAGAAACGTTTATGATGTTCGTGATTTTATTGTGAACATAAGGGATTGTAAAGATATCTGGGATTTGAAATAATACTCCCCGCATTTAAATTTAACAAGGCGGAGTCTTTTTGTTAATTACGTCATGATTTGCTTCCTCACTCCATGAAGTCTAGTCCAATTGATAGTCGAATCGATTCGCAGATCGATATGACGTCAATGAGTTGTCTGAAATTGTTATAAATGAGTCCTATAGTTCCAAAACGTGATTTTGCTAATTTTTCAATTTTTTTAATCTTATCACAATAGCAGCAGAAAACATGTGTGCCAATTTACTTCACATGCTTTTGTGGACTTTTGTGCAAAATTTTACTGATATTGGAGAAAAACTGCATTCATTAGAGCATTTTGAATATTATAAAATGTTGAAAATTGGAAAATTGAGAAAACGAGTATCATAATACAGCGTGTATATGTATCATATACAGGGACATCATTTTATTTTTACTAACATTTCTAATATTAACCTGGCTATAGCTTTGGATCAACGATTAAGAACCGGAAACACCGTTTGCTACCTCCTTCCACGACTGGAGTTCGATGATACTGGCATAATATACAAACAAATCACGTTACTAGGTATAGGAGGGAAGAAAAGTAGTTCATCCATTTACGTAAACTAGGAAATATCGCGATTTTGAGTTTGATAATTTTCATTAGGTTTTGTTTAATCAAAATAGTGCAGTATTAACAATGAGTGTTTTTACTCACGAACTGAACTGTCCATGTGGACGTATTCATTATGCAGTGTATATTATACTGTCTACAGCACATTAGCGTACACTATAGAGAATGAAGTTAAATTGAAATATAATCATAATATGGATATTTAAACACATTTTTGGAAATGGCGGCCGTTCATTTCGATACAGGCTTCAGTTCTAATGTGCATATTATCGCACTTACAGACTATTGTACGTAATTCCAATTACCAGATTCGTACTTCTTATCAGTAACTCATGTTGAAATAATTTTGTACCTACTCTATAAAAGAGTACCTTACGTACTGTGAATTCAATCTTCACTTATGCCCGATCCGAAAAGATAAAATTACTCGGACATACTATCTACTGTCCGTCCAAGTGGTTACGTCGCAGCGTCGTAGAAAGGGAGGAAATCACGTGACAGTTAATTACTTAACGAGGCCCTTTTATTTAAGTTATTTTAAACAATTGTATGGGTATAATATTACGTAGACGTGCAATTTCTAACAGAAATTAATGTTCTCAGAAAAGAGCTAAACAGCCCAGTCACTACCATTTACGGAGAGGCGAATAGAAGCAGGGGGGAAACCGGGATGCGACGTAGGCAAATGGAAAATGATGCAATATTGAAAGCTCTTTCGTCAGTGGAAAACGCGAACATATTTTTGGAACGTACTGTTTACAATGACTGTAAGGCTACTAGGACTGTATATGCGGTCTTGGTTCTGTGTGGAGGACGGTTGAACTTCATTAGTAGAAGGGTTGGGAGTGAAGTACATTCAAAAACTCAGGTACAATAAAAATTGAAGTAAAAATAAAATGATGTCCCTATATTATCGATATCCTTCCTTCCTATACAGGTCTACCACACACATTTCTCTTCTACATAACAGCGCGAAATATGAACTGAATGTAAAGTGAAATTAGTTAGAATGAAGAACAAAGTCTGTCGGAATGACAGATGAATGTCAGTTTAAAGGGCTGCAACTCTACGCACGAGTTGGTCCCTTTAAAGTCATCTAAGGGACTTTAAATTGTCATAAAGCCAAAATAAGCATAGATATAGAAAATTGAAATATTATTTAATTTTTTTTTAGTTAAAAACAAAATTTCAATGTTTAATGTTTTTTTTTCCGTTATTTTCACAATTCATAGCCTTAAATGAGAAACAATTTCTTCACAGAACTCTAAGTCAGAAAATAAAAGATAACATTCTTCTGTTGCTTGGCAACAACTGTTCTTCTTTTTTCCCCGCTTCTCGTATCAGCTAATTCTGGGAATGTCGTAGGAAAGAAACAGTGTTTAGTCAAGTATATAACGTTAAATTGTTGTGGAAATATAAGAATTTTCAACAAAATATTTAGGTGTAATAAAGGATAAAAAAGTAAGACAGTTTCTTCCATACCCAAACTGAGGCTGAAGATTACTGCAAGAAAATCAGTTATAATAGCTTTCACATCTAAACCCACCCGCTTTCGTTCCTGCACTTGACTGCAGTAGTATGCATTAAAAATTCGATTATTGCACACATTTCTAGGCCTATCAATATTGTTAAACCTAATTAGCTTACACATCGAGTTCAAAAAAGTCAATACTGACGTCCTTAAGCCCAATTTAGATAATAAAATTCGCAAGTAATTGAATTGCATTACATTTGCTACTCTAACATCTATACGAAATACAAACTCGACCTTCAGTTCAATGTATTTGCAGTTAATTCCTACATTATAAAGGTATAAGTGATTGCTCTGAGTATTTTGAAATATTGAGAGATGTGTAAATACTGAAATGGTCACAAATAGACTGAGAACATACTATTGTCAATATACTAACATAAGACTGCAGAGAAAGGCAAGTTGATGTTCAGGTTTGTATCTGAAATGGGCTTCATAACAGAAGTTTTGTATACCAGTCGATTATTCTCGCAAATGTATTTGAAATACACTGTCATTTCATTATTTGTCTTGTTATTTCTATTATTCCTATGTTATCCTGATAAATTCCTGAGTTATTCCATCTCAAATCGACTGAAATATAGAGAAAATTGACCTTGCAATTTCTAAATACAATGAAACTTTTTTGTACGTAGAGAACTGTGATACAATGCTTTGTGCAAAGTTTGAGGCATCAGAACTTCATAGTGTTTAAATTAAAAATATTTAAATTTATCGTATTTTCATAAAATTAGCAACTTTAAACTGTTGTAGCTCCGAAACCCTTTCACCCAATGATCAAAATCATGGTTTATTTTGATGCTGAGAAATTGAAGTTTATATTGACATATAAACAGATTTTCTTACTTTTTATGGAAATGGAGAAATTTAGAGTTTTCCTCATTAAGACGCCTTTGCCTAAGAAAAAACATTTAAAAAATATATAGTTAGATTCCGCATTGAAAGTACAAATAAACACATATTTTTTACTGATGGCACGTTGATAAGAAAGTATTGAAAATATCAAATAAAGAAAATAAATAGTACGCGCGTGAACTAACCAGCTGACTGTGAGGCGGGAGCTAGCCTAGGCAAGCAAGGCCAGGAGTCATAAACACGTGATGTGTCGTCTAGCAGCGCATGGCTATGGTAGCTTTATCACAGGTTTTCATAAACAATGGAGTACAATGACGCCCAACGCTCGCTTATCTTCAGCTCTCGTCCAGTGCGTGCGATACTGCGCCGTTCAAGTCCAGGCGTGTGAAAATAATCTATTTAATACCCTCAAAACTTATTGCCGTACCCCTAAGCAAACAATGCCGAATCCCTCTTAATAATGCAAGGTTTTTTCTCAGTATTTTTTACATTTTTACAAATTGGCAAAAAGCCTAAAAGCAAGTAAAATCAGATTATCTGTCTCTCTGTGTACAATAAAAACAAGGATTACTTCTTAACATAATCTACCAAATGTCAGCTTCAAAATGAGCTCCCGTTCAATGTTCTACAGTAAATGGTTCCAGAGTTCTGAGCGCTGAAAGAGGTTTGTTTTTATAAAATACGCTAAATTTGTCGCTCAACAATACGAAAGCCGTTAGACTTTCGATAGTATATTTTGAAAATGCACTCTCCTCAGCACCTTGTATAAATAGGGAAAAAATTAGAGTATGAAAAATGCGAGTTTTTTACTGATCGATTTCATATGGAATAGCCCCTATACAAAAATGTCACAGACAGTAGGCCTACATGCTAATGTGATGTACACTATCTACCAAAAAGTAATTGGGCACTGTTTTTGCCCCTTTAGAACCTCGTGGTACCACTCTTGTTGCTATAACAGCAGCCATCCCGTCAGGCATGCTCTCCACTAGTTTGTGTAGGATATCCACTGGAATGCGTCGCCATTCCTCTTGCAACATGGCACTCAGTGGGATAATGGAAGTTGGCCGCATTTCTCGAGACCTCAATCGCCGGTCCAGTTCGTCCCAAAGGTGCTCAATGGGATTGAGATCAGGACTCTGTGCAGGCCAGTCCAACCGGTGAGCATTATTGTCTGCATACCACTGCATAGTAGCCGCCGAAACATGGCATCTATGACGTAAAATCCTGGGTGTCCAATTACTTTTTGGTAGATAGTGTAGAATTGAAATTAATATCAGAATAGGGAGGATGTTGTACCTTTAAAAACTTTTCACATTTTATTTTTTTATTTTGTGAAATGAAATTTTTAAATGAAAAAATACTTGAAATAATTATTGAAGATTCCTTTACAACTTCCTGTGTGTATTTTCCTGTTTTACAGATCTATTAAGGATGGAAAAATAAAATGAAGGGATATGTAATGTGTTCAAAGGTACAACAGGATCATGTACCTTGGAACATACCCTCTTGTAAGTTGGAACACATGGAATATAGGAGGGAATATAGCTGTAAAAACTGACTATCATATTTAAAATGTATCTGCCATCATAAACTAGAGCAGGCTTCTCTGATTGAGATTTTATTTCCTGGAGAAGTAATAGCTGCTTCAACAGCTTTCTTCAAGGCATCCGAATCAATTGGGGACCTCTTTAATTCCAGACTTACTTCGTGACATGACCTTAAAATAAAATAAAAAAAAAACCGATAATATCGTGTAATTTGGAACATGTTCCATGGTACAACATGTTTTGTGTTCAAAGGTACAAGAGGGTGCACGTTTAAACAAATATGGCTCCGAAAACTAGAGATTCGAATAAATCATGGAAATTAAAATATGTTATTACTCACCAGATGATAGGGAACACACCGTACTTGAAAGATATTAACAAATGCAATTTGGTTTTGTGTTAGAAAACATACACCAATGAACGAAATGTTTACTTTTGGTACTAAAAATTTCTTTTGTCCACAGAACTCACACTTTGCAATAAATCAAACTGAAACTACGACCAGAGCTACTTAGCGGCTTTCCCTACAATCTACTTCAGTTTGAGTACTCTAGGTAGCAGCAAAAATTAAAAAACAAAAAATGTTCAAAGGTACACTATGCTAAAGGTACAACAGTCTCCCTACAACATGAAAATGCGTTTACATGCTGTATCAATTATAGTGAAGAGAAAATGACTTTGGTGTTACCAAGGCAACATATCGCACTCCCAGTAAAATAATTGTGATTCGTAAAGATATGCTATTTACTAGTAAAATGTTGCTGTAAAAATATTTTAGTAAATAGACACCATAACGTTTAATAATTCACTATTTCATTATTAGAATTTTCATACCTCAAATTAGTAAAGCGTTGTAAATAGTTTAAATGAAAGTAATATGCGACTTTCGACATACGACAGTATATATATATATATATATATATATATATATATAATAATAATACAGGGTAGAAGTGAAATAGACTGTCAGACTTTCAGAGCGATTAGCCCATGTTGTATGTAACAAAAAAGCTGTAAAAAAAGCTGTAACATATTAGTGGAAAGTTAATTTTTTCAGAAAAAAAAATAGTTTTTTTCTCAAATGTTTAACAACCTCTTATTCGGTAATCATTTCTAGTAGGATCGTGATTTTTGTCCATATCCATAGGAAATATGATAATGAATAATTTACCCCTCTGACGTATTTCAATAATGTGGACGGTTTTCGTTAAATTAAATTTTAAAACCTCTAATTTCAAGCCACTACAACACAGCGCCAGAAAGCAGCTCTTCTAGCGAGACACCCCGAGTTCGTTGACCTCTTATATCTGTATTACGAGAAGAGTGTGTTAGCGGCGATGTCGCCGGACTGTTTGTTAATATTTCATCATCATCATATCCGTCACGTATTAGACCCAACAGGATCTGCTACGGTCTCATGCCAGCGCTTTCGTGGTCTTCCCATTTCCTCTTTCCTCTTGGTACATAAGTAAGAATCCGTTTAGGCCATCTAGTGCGATCCATCCTTTCGACATGTTTTTTCCACTGAAGTCGATACTGTTGAACAAAATTAACTATAGGATCCATTTTGAGTTCCTGCAATATGTCCACATTTTTACGGTGTTCCAGCAAAGAGCATCCCGTTGTTCGTCTCATGAACCTCATTTCCGCCGTCGTCAGTCTTTGCTCATCAGCTTTTCTGATTGTCCATGCCTCGCTACCGTAAGTGAGGACCGGTCGAGCTAGTGTTTTATATACCTTTAGCCTTGTATGTTTCTGAACATGGGAGATTTGAAGACGGCGTTAATGACGCCAATGATTTTTATAAATGTAGATATTTTGTTTGACATATCTTCATCAGTGATGTAAGAGAGGTTATAAGCTAAATAGTTAAATGAATTAACACGTTCAATTAAAGTATTATTTATCATGATCTTACTTGGAATTGGGTTCTCTCCCGAAAATGCCATGACTTTTGTTTTCTCTTTTGAGATTTCCATATTGAAATCAGAGGCGATTATTTGCAAAATATAAATGGCTCTTTGTAAAGCATCCTCTGTTTCAGCGATAATAACCTGATCGTCGGCAAACATTAGTGTATCGAGAACTGTGTTTCGATTAATTTGAATTCCAGCATGATGACTTTGCCTCCAAATGTATAAATATGGTTCATATATATAATAAACAACAGAGGGAAAGACTGCACCCTGACTAACACCTTGGTTGATGGAAGTCCAGCTAGTAGTTCCGCGTTCAGTTCTTATGGCAATTTCATTTTGTTGATATAAATTATAAATGGAGAGAATGATTTGGTTTGGCACATTATCATAGCGTAAAATCTCTAAAAGTTTATTTCTATCAACTCTATCAAAAGCTTTTATGAAATCAATGTGGGTTGGAATATTAAATTCTCTGTGCTTTTCAATTAAAATCTTCATGGTGAAATAGCTGTCACAACATGATCTTCCTTTTCGGAATCCATTCTGTTCTTCAGTGATTTTGCCTTCGTAAAGATGTGATAGTTTATTTTTGATTATGGCTGTATAGATCTTATATCCAGAATTGAGAAGACTTATACCCTGTAATTTTCACATAGTTTTTGTTTCCTTTCTTATAAATGGGTACTACAATGGCTTTTTGCCAGCTTTCTGGGGGTTTAATCCTGTCCATATATTGTTTAAGAAATATAAAAATCGATAGGTAAATTCTTCTCCAGCGTATTTAAAAAGCTCGAAATTTAAATTATCTTCGCCTGGGGCTTTCCCGTTTTTAAACGTTTATATACTTCAATGAGTTCATCATAAGTAATAATATCTGTTGTGTTGTTGTTGGAATTCTTTAATGTAAGAGAGATGTTTTGTGAAACCATATATTTTTAAAGTAAGCAAGTAGAGATTCGTTAGGAATAGGGTTTATAACAACATTTTCTTTTATCTCCGAATTTATTTTCTTTAAAATTTTGAAAGTTTTGTGTCTTGGTAATGTTAAATCTCTTTCTAATCTTGAGACGAAATCACTCCATTTCTCTCGGTGTCGCTTTCTTGTTTCCCGTTTTGCAATTGCTCTCTTTCTTTTATATTCAATTTCATCTTCAAGTTTTTTTGTTTGCAAAAATCGGAAATATGCTTCTCGCTTAACATTTATCACATTCTTGATATCCTCATCCCATTTCAGTATGCCTCTTTTTCTCTTCTGCTTAATATTTTTTACGCCAATACTTTCAAATGCAGCCTTTTTCAAAATATCTGTTAAGTTGTTCCATTCTTCCTCTATATTATCCGAGATTTTGATTTTTTGGAGATATTCCTTTATCCGACATTCATAAAGCCATTTAATACTATCATCTCTCAATAAGTCTACTTTAAAAATAAGCCTATTGCTTTCTTGCTTGAAATTTTTAATATTTCTTTTATGCCATGGTGCTGGTATTCTAATAGCGGATACAATTAGATAATGATCTGTCTCTAATTCAGGACCTCTACAAGCTTTGACATCTAATATTTAATATTTAATGTGTAATATTGCAGCGTTTGCGGTGTCGATAAAGTATCTGTTTCTCTTTTTAAGGGCATCAGTCAATTGATGTAAATTCTGGAAATCAACAAAAAAACTATAAAAAGAGGTTTAAAAATAATTGTATTTTTTTCTGATTGTTAATAATGTACCTATGTGATATTTTGGGAAGAGTTTTTAATATAGTAATGATTTACTTTTTAAGAATTTCCTTAATTTTCACACGATGAAAATTAGTGACATGTCCTTAAAAAAACAGATGGATTAAATTATTTAGTTCGAAATGAAATGTATATTAATGTAGGTCAATATATTTATTTACACTTTGTAATACATTAATTTATTTTCAAATAATTTTGTGATAAGTTGCATATAATTTTCGATGTCTGAACTGTACTTCTGCTTTGTCAATGCAGTAGCTCGGATCCAGTTCACTGAACCTTGGGCTGTACTCGTATACAGGGTGATTCAGACTACCTGTAACAGTAATTTATTTCGGAAACTAGTGCATTAAAATTTTCGAGACAAGATACAAGATTACATGTAATACAAGTAAACTACCCCTTCCCCTTTGCTCGCTCAGCAGTGTTTCCTTTAGTCACAATACAGTATCTACGGCAGGTCTACATGTACACTGCACTTAGCCAGGTAATAAGCTTAGGTGGTCTTGCCCAACAATGTACATTAATAAGGAAGTGTTTTGTTTTCTCTGTACTTACGTATGTACATTTTTCTAGTTTTGCAATTACTTTTGTGACTAACAAAGTAAGTACCGGTACCTAAAAGTAAGAGTGATTACAAATACCTCCTACTATCTTTTTATAGTACGATGTGGTCCTGTGGCATGGCCAGCACGGTCTTACTTACTTACTGGCTTTTAAGGAACCCGAAGGTTCATTGCCGCCCTCACATAAGCCCGCCATCGGTCCCCATCCTGAGCAAGATTAATCCAGTCTCTATCATCATATCCCACCTCCCTCAAATCCATTTTAATATTATCCTCCCATCTACGTCTCGGTCTCCCCAAAGATCTTTTTCCCCTCCGATCTCCCAATTAACACTCTATATGCATTTCTGGATTCGCCCATACGTGCTACATGCCCTGCCCATCGCAAACGTCTGGATTTAATGTTCCTAATTATGTCAGGTGAAGAATACAATGCGTGCAGTTCTGCGTTGTGTAACTTTCTCCATTCTCCTGTAACTTCATCCCGCTTAGCCCCAAATATTTTCCTAAGCACCTTATTCTCAAACACCCTTAACCTATGTTCCTCTCTCAGAGTGAGAGTCCAAGTTTCACAACCATACAGAACAACCGGTAATATAACTGTTTTATAAATTCTAACCTTCAGATTTTGTGACAGCAGACTAGATGATAAAAGCTTCTCAACCGAATAATAACACTCATTTCCCATATTTATTCTGCGTTTAATTTCCTCCCGAGTGTCATTTATATTTGTTACTGTTGCTCCAAGATATTTCAATTTTTTCACCCCTTCGAAGGATAAATCTCCAATTTTTACATTTCCATTTCGTACAATATTCTGGTCACGAGACATAATCATATACTTTGTCTTTTCGGGATTTACTTCCAAACCGATCGCTTTACTTGCTTTAAGTAAAATTTCCGTGTTTTCCCTAATCGTTTGTGGATTTTCTCCTAACATATTCACGTCATCCCCATAGACAAGAAGCTGATGTAATCCGTTCACTTCCAAACCCTGCCTGTTATCCTGAACTTTCCTAATGGCATATTCTAAAGCGAAGTTAAAAAGTAAAGGTGATAGTGCATCTCCTGCTTTAGCCCGCAGTGAATTAGAAAAGCATCAGATAGAAACTGACCTATACGGACTCTGCTGTATGTTTCACGGTCTCCTGTCTTGAATTCTTTCGATTTCTATCTTTGGGGACGGTTAAAAACATCG
The DNA here is from genome assembly GCA_025594305.2 of Periplaneta americana. Classification (NCBI taxonomy): domain Eukaryota; kingdom Metazoa; phylum Arthropoda; class Insecta; order Blattodea; family Blattidae; genus Periplaneta; species Periplaneta americana. Next base: position 71,188,465 of record JAJSOF020000038.1, on the reverse strand, counting down.
TCTATCAAGATCGTCCCACAACAAGAGACGACATGACCCTACAACTGACCCTACTTTTTGTTATGGCTGATTAATAAAATCAAGGTCAAGTGAAAGTTCACCTGTGGTTTAGTTCTAAATATTTTTGTCTCTAAAATTTTAATGCACTATTTTCCATAACAATTTTACTGTTGCGGGTGGCCTGTATACTACGTTTTCAACATTACTTTATAATGCTTCATATTCCTTGCCTAGGTAATGATAAGTCCATCTCTAGGTATTGTAATACTTTATTATTGAGAAGGCCTTTTTCTGGTCACTTTTAGTAACAACACTTCTAATATTTTAATATTGAGGTACTTTTAATCTCTTTAATACACTCTAATACACAATCTTATCTCAAAATTTTATCGACTGATACAAAGAGATCTCAACCACAAGCCACTTGAACTGTGTTTTTATTTGTAATCCACAATATTACAATGTAATGTAACAAACCTCTTTAATTAAAGAAGCGGTGAATAGTTCATTAGTTAGTCCGCGGACGTATTCAGATTGATTGGAGCTCGAAATTTCATTTGAACCAACCGTAAAGATAACGAGATATGTGAGCAAAGTACACAATAAAAGCTAAACTGAAATCTAAATTTCAAATCCAACGAGTTTTAATAAATAGATAAGAAAAAGCTGCCGTATTTCAGAATTAAACCTGCAACTAACAGACAAACAGAGGCATTATTTATGAGTAGAATGATAATTACACAGAATATTAAATGTGTTAAAAATCAGTTATTAAAACGCTGTTGTTTACTGATGCTCATATTCTTTTATCCGAAACATAAAATGATCTGTACATAGGTTAATAAAAATATTTAAGGATGAAAATTTGGTATTTGTTGTCAATTTTTTTTTGTAGAAAATGAAGTTATGAAGTCTATTTTCCACTTTGACGAAGTTCGAGAACCCTACAGCAGCGGTTGTATAATTAATTACGTCATGTTAAAAAGGACTGCGATCATTAAGGTTAATATGCATCTAATAAACAGTTAATAAAATGAAGAAATTCGGATTAAAATTGTAGACATTTCAACAAAACTCAGTCATGCTGTCCCTTGAAGGAATATAAATGATATTTTCACAGATTATTTTAGTGATTCAGAGGCCTAAATATTTGTTTTTAATGATCGAATTCATAGTCATTCACTTATAAAATGAGGAAACACTTAAGTAATGAGCGTTTTCTTAGCACTTATTTTAGATCATATTGCAGAGACGCTACTCTTCCATATACACTGAGCAATCTCTTGACATCGAAAGAAATATGGCAACATGGCTAGGCTTGAGCGCTTTCGTAGGCCACATTCAATTGTTTTCCAGCGCCTTCAAATTATTAAATCGGCGATATTATCGTAGACAAACACAGAAGTAAATATTATAGAGCTAAAAATTATTAAAAAATATCGAGAAAGCATTTTACAGAAGAAGACAGAAGTGAGCTAAGAGAACTAGTTATGAAATATAAATAAATATGATCGTAATAAATGTAAAGTAATAACGCAAAATTTCGTACTGACACAGTTTTTGACTGGGCATGGAAAATTCGGGGAATACTTAAATAGATTCGACATTAAAGACGATGCAACTTGCATTTGTGGGGAGGAATCTCAAGATGTCAAACATGTATTATATGATTGTGCAGTCTTTTGCCGTGAAAGATACGAGTTTGATTTGTTACTGAACACTTTAAATTATACATTTACCAAACCGTTAACCAATATACTTACCAACTCTAAATCATATCAGTATTTCATGTCCTTCTTGAATAGAATATTCGTGAAACTGTAACATGTTAAATTATTCCGGGGAAAAAAAAGTCGTATTAGTTCTAATCAACTATAATGAAACTGTAAGTCTTCACTTTCGCATATTATAATATTGTACTATTGGTTTTAATTTTTATTTTACTTAGGCATTTGATTTCTAATTTTGAGCCATTTCTTGTAATACCTGACTACTGCCAATTGTTGTTACTAAATAATGTATTTAATTTGTAAATTTTAAGCCATCTCTTAGTATGGCTATTATTTATTGCTCCTAAAATAACTTGTTTAATAGTTATATATATATATATATATATATATATATATATATATTTCTTCCTATAACCATTAGATATAAATATAGAGACATGCCTTGAGGCTTTATGAAACGATCCATTCTTTGATTAAGGTGCATTCTTGTACATAATTCATATGAATTATAACCTTGACCACAATTTTGTATTATAACTTTACTATTATTGTTTATTGCTTATAAAATATGTATTTTGATGCCAACTATAACCCTAATATACCTCAGGGTCAAATAGGGTTTATTAAATTGGATAATAATAATAATAATAATATATATATATATATATATATATATATATATATATATATATATATATATATATATAAATCTGTGCAAACCAACTGCAAAATAATAATAAAACCAGAATACCTTTATGTGTTGCCAAAATAGGTTATTCAGTTATTACTGTATTATTACATAAACCTACCTGAAATGATGCTGTAGCATAAATTCACAAAGCAACTAGCATTTTCAGCAGTGAAACGGTAAGCCTCATGGTTGTATTGTGATTTACAATGAGAGACACCAGAATATTCACAACAGTGTTCTTGTTGAAACGTTATCTCCTCCTAAATTGTTGATCATTGTACAACAACAAAGGATTTTCCATATTTCTGATATATCTTTTGTTTTCCCGAAACACATTTTCATTTTCATTTTAATTACAGAACTCAATAAATTAAATTAAATCATAATCATCATCCATTGTATACCGAATCAGCTGATTACAATGCATATAAGGAAACACTTGAGTAAGCTGACAAGCTACCTTATTTGAATAAGTGTTCATTTCAGTGGGAATTATGAATTGTAAATTATTATAAGCAAATGCTTAAGGGTTTTCTTACGATAAGTGTTGACTACGAATTCGGCCCCTAAATCTTATAAATCCGAAGTCTAGTCACTAGTGTAAGAGAAGGCCTTACGGCCTTAACTCTGCCAGGTTAAATATAGCCATTATTATTATTATTATTATTATTATTATTATTATCTATGCAGATGACGTGAATATGTTAGGAGAAAATGCACAAACGGTTAGGGAAAACACGGAAATTTTACTTGAAGCAAGTAAAGCGATCGGTTTGGAAGTAAATCCCGAAAAGACAAAGTATATGATAATGTCTCGTGACCAGGATATTGTACGAAATGGAAATATAAAAATTGGAGATTTATCCTTCGAAGAGGTGGAAAAATTCAAATATCTTGGAGCAACAGTAACAAATATAAATGACACTCGGGAGGAAATTAAACGCAGAATAAATATGGGAAATGCGTGCTATTATTCGGTTGAGAAGCTCTTATCATCCAGTCTGCTACCCAAAAATCTGAAAGTTAGAATTTATAAAACAGTTATATTACCGGTTTTTCTGTATGGCTGTGAAACTTGGACTCTCACTCTGAGAGAGGAACATAGGTTAAGGGTGTTTGAGAATAAGGTGCTTAGGAAAATATTTGGGGCTAAGAGGGATGAAGTTACAGGAGAATGAAAAAAGTTACACAACACAGAACTACACGCATTGTATTCTTCACCTGACATAATTAGGAACTTAAGATGGGCAGGGCATGTAGCACGTATGGGCGAATCCAGAAATGCATATAGAGTGTTAGTTGGGAGACTGGAGGAAAAAGACCTTTAGGGAGGCCGAGACGTAGATGGGGAGATAGTATTAAAATGCATTTGAGGGGGTGGGGTATGATGATAGAGACTTGCTTAATCTTGCACAGGATAGGGACCGATGGCGGGCTTATGTGAGGGCGGCAATGAACCTTCGGGTTCCTTAAAAGCCATTGGTAAGTAAGTATTATTATTATTATTATTATTATTATTATTATTATTATTATTATTATTATTATTATTATGATTATTATGATTATGATTATGATGATTATTATTATTATTATTATTATTATTATTATTATTATTATTATTATTACAGTATCACAATGTTTTCCACAAGTCCGTGTTGCACCAACTCCCATGTAGCGTTTTTTTTTACCCCGTCGTCATCTTCAGTAAAAGAATACAGCGATAGTTGGTCCGGCATACGCGCGCAGTTTCAATCATGCGATCGGGATTGCACGTAGGGGTAGAGGTGGCATATAGAGCGGAAGGAGAAGCGAAGTGGGGTGCATTTACGTCAGCTAATCAGTTGAGTGAAACATGTGGAGGCATTTCCTTGATTAACCATTCCTGTATTAAATAAAACCGGTAGCGTTTCACTATAGAGCACACAGTTCATTTCATTCCCACGCAACAGCATTGATGAACGGGACACACAACCGCATGAAAACGACCGTAAAATATAAATGAGTTCATGACAGTAACGATAAGATTGAGAGGATTTTTAGATATGGGTATTAAGTTAAATGTTACACTGATTATACATGAGTGGATACGACGTCGGTTAGAATCGTTCACATGAATGTTTCCAGGTGCTCAGTAAAGAAAATCCCTCCGTAAGCCTTAAAAGTTCGTCAAATCTGAACAAAATCTCTCCAAGCCTTAAAAGTCCTCAAATCTGAAGAAAATTCCTCCACAGGCCTTAAAAGTCTCCCAAATCCGTAGAAAATCCCTCCAAAGGCCTTAAGTCCCTCAAATCTGAAGAAACTTCCTCCATAGGCTTTAAAAGTCCCTCAAATCTGAAGAAAATTCCTCGATAGGCCTTAAAAGTCCTTCAAATCTGAAGAAAATTCCTCCACAGGCTTTAAAAGACCCTCAAATCTGAAGAAAATTCCTGCATAGACGTTAAAAAGTCCCTCAAAACTGAAGAAAATTCCTTCATAGACTTCAAAAGTCCACCAAATCTGAAGAAAATTCCTCTATAGGATTTAAAAGTCCCTCAAATCTGAAGAAAATTCCTCCATAGGCTTTAAAAGTCCCTCAAATCTGAAGAAAATCCCTCCATAGGCTTTAAAAGTCCCTCAAATCTGAAGAAAATTCCTCCATAGGCCTTAAAAGTCCCTCAAATCTGAAGAAAATTCCTCCATAGGCTTTAAAAGTCCCTCAAATCTGAAGAAAATTCCTCCATAGGCTTTAAAAGTCCCTCAAATCTGAAGAAAATCCTCCATAGGGTTTAGAAGTCCCTCAAATCTGAAGAAAATTCCTCCATAGACTTTAAAGTCCCTCTAATCTGAAGAAAATTCCTCCATAGGCCTTAAAAGTCCCTCAAATCTGAAGAAAATTCCTCCATAGGCCTTAAAAGTCCCTCAAATCTGAAGAAAATTCCTCCATAGGCTTTAAAAGTCCCTCAAATCTGAAGAAAATTCCTCCATAGGCCTTAAAAGTCCCTCAAATCTGAAGAAAATTCCTCCATAGGCCTTAAAAGTCCCTCAAATCTGAAGAAAATCCTCCATAGTCCTTACAAGTCCTCAAATCTGAAGAAAATTCCTCTATAAGCATTAAAAGTCCCTCAAAAGCTGAAGAAAATTCCCCCATAGGCTTTAAAAGTCCCTCAAATCTGAAGAAAATTCCTCCACAGGCCTTAAAAGTCCCTCAAATCTGAAGAAAATTCCTCCATAGGCTTTAAAAGTCCCTCAAATCTGAAGAAAATTCCTCCATAGGCTTTAAAAGTCCCTCAAATCTGAAGTAAATTCCTCCATAGGCCTTAAAGGTCTGAAGAAAATCCCTACATTTTTAAGAGGTCCTAATAAGGCGACTTAATTTTGATCTTTTAAGTTTTATACCACGTGCTGTGGTCGATTCTGGCAAAAGACTTGGTTGTAACTCAGTGATATGACTTACAGAATTGAAACTTCAATCATGTTCAATAATATCGCATATTATTTATATTAGAGAGGGGCTATTACCTGATATTTGATAACTTACTATAAGGACAAATTTATTTACAATATTTCAGTCTATAGTCATCAGTAGGTCTGAGAAATATACGCCGTTACACTACCAGTGGGCTTCGTGCGCCTCTAACTTTGAGTAGCCCCTAGTCTCAGAGTTCGGGTGAGTTCATTCTTTTGAATCATCCTTATCATCACGGTAAGTTAGTCCTCAGCATTTGGGTGGTTGAAAGCGATTCCTTTGACTTCAAAATACAATTATCTGCTAAAGAAAATTTTAAAGACATAATTTTCTTTGTTAAAGAAAAATTGCATTATTTTAAAGACATTGTATTTCTGTCTGTAGAAAATACACCTAATATAATATTGACAATTATCAGCTTTTTTATTTCACTATGTTAATATGATGGTGTGTTATGTTTTTGTTTTACATAATCTTTCATTTCATTTATTGTTGCAGTGAATAACAAACCACAAACCACATTTATAAATTTTAAAATGAGAATGATTACATATTGCTAGAAAACACGGTCTTACATCTAGAACGGATGAGACAATGAGAACAGTAGAGAAGCTCACAGATTGTGTCGGGACAAGTACCCACGTAGGAGACATCCGGCTCATATCATTTTTCCACGTCTGTTCCAAAAGTTAAGGGATGGAGGGCACGTGGTGCCAAATTACAATTCTATTTCCACACAACTCATTTTGCTTATAGCTTTCGACTCGCTCATTTCCGGACTAGCATTCCTTATCTCAAATTGATACATGTGCCCTTCGCCATCATCCCTGAAAGTTTGTAACACCACTTCGGAAACACTCTGTATAACACTATAATTTACCGTTCTGAAAGTTATAATTTTTAAAACAATTATAGGCCTATTATTGGTTTTTCTATATTGTTGTGAAACTTGGACTCTCACTTTGAGAGAGGGATAGAGGTGAAGGGTGTTCGAGAATAAGGTGCTTAGGAAAATATTTGCGGCTAAGAGGAATGATGTTATATAGGTGAATAGAGATAGTTACACAACGCAGATTTGCACGCATTGTATTCTTCACCTAACATAATTAGGAACATTAAATCCAGACGTTTGAGATGGGCAGGGCAAGTACCACGTATGGGTAACTTCAGAAATGCATAATATCGAATGTTAGTTGGAATATCTGAGGGAGAAAGATTTCTGGGGAGACCGAGATATAGATGGGAGGATAATATTAAAATGGATTTGAGGGAAGTGCGATATGAAGGTAGGGGCTGCATTAATCTTGCTTAGGATAGGGACCGAAAGCGGGCTTACGTGAGGGCGGCAATGAACCTCCGAGTTCAGTAAAAGCCATTTGTAAGGTAAGTAAATAAGTAAGTAAGTTCTTAGGTAGTGAAGTTGTAAATAGATTCTAATGTTATTTTCTAATACACTTCTTTGAGGTATGGTACTTCTAAATTTATCATCTATATGCGACACTATTTTAACTTATCATCAAAATATAATTCTAAATTCTTTCGGTTTATATCTCCAAATGCCTACCTATATTTTGTAAGTATTATTTCGATCTATTCTGTTGATGTTTTCAGGTAAATTTTATCTAGAGGTTTTTTTTTTTATTTTTACAATATCGCTAAGAATTTAACTGCTGTCTTTCTGTAAACTACAGTCTCTATTTGATAACGAACTCCTGTTTTCACTGACATGTTTATGGATATAGTTCTGTAAAATTTGATTTGTTTATCTATACACAATATTTTATTTTTAATGTTCTAGTTTATTAATAATAGGAGATACAATTAAATCTTGATATTTTATATCTTTGTTATTTATGTTTGTAACTTAGCAACAAGAAAAAATTGAAATCTGCTATTGATCCATCAGCTTGTTTTCTACAACAATCTTTGTTCTTAATTAATAGGCTACTAAAATATCTATGTAAATTTATTTGTGTAATAAGTATAGTGGGATATGAAAATATGGGTCCTCTATAATCGTATTTTTAATGTTGGCTGGCCATTTTTCTCTCGGTATTAAATCAACGAAATTGTAAAACCCAGAACTACAGACGTAGTTTTGTAAAGAGATGTTTTTCGTCTATGTTTTTTCACTCCCAAGTAGTGATACAGTTGTTTTCGCGTTCATTTAAAGGCAATCATTCATTATGTAATTATAAAATAAACACGTTCATTTTAATGGCGTCTACTCGTATCTGAAATGTCATCACGAAAGACAGTTGTTATAGAATTTCATGTTCAATAAAAGTAGGGATGACGTTGAAAATTACAGTTAAGCTTTGTTATACCGACATCGGTCTGCACGTCACTTCGTCTAGAGCGTAAAATATTCTGTGGTAGCAATTAGTTCTCATAAAGTACGTGCCTTTCTGCCTTGCTTCATACGACATAACATAAATGCATCTACTTCGTATATAACGTCGTTGCCATTCAGAATTTTCAATGCAATTTTCTACTAACTACATTATATTAATATTTCAACACACATTATTCCTTGAATCCATTAAGTTATGCACCCTTTCTCCCCAACCTTTATATTCGGTCTGCACCTGCAAAACTTTGACTCAAATTATGGGTATAAAACATAATGGAATTATTCATTATATAATCACCAGCCAACAGACTAAAACGACTGATTTCTGCGCTTTTAATTGACGAAGTTTGATAAAGAACTACAGCATGTTCGGCTCGCGATAGATAATAAATTTGTCCCCGAACACAAAGTCGCCTTAAACTGATACAATTCTTCGAAGAATTGAGTGCTAAATTATATACTGACATAGACCTATTATATTCTGAAATAAGTTGGCTTAGTATCGGGAAAAAATTAAACCAGTTGTAAAGATTATCTGGCTACATCTAACGTTAATAACATATCTCAATGCATGTTTATGTTAAAAAAAAACATTCATGTACTTATCCTTAATGATAGCAGCAACACTTGTAATTCATCACTCACCTGAAATAAAAGAAAATCATATATCAACAGATGCATTTCACAGCATGTAATTCGACAACAACACTTACCATACTAAACGAATAAAAATACGTACTTTATTATATACCTACGACCAAATAATCGTAGATAATTTAGAAGAACAACGTCTAATTGGAAGTGTAGATAAGGGACAATCAATAAGTTCCCGGACTGTACTAAATGTAGGCAACACACAGAATATAGAAAACGGAGAAGTTATCTAGAACCAGGAAAACGCCTGGAATATATACTAAATGCATCACACGAAAGGCAGAGAAGAAGACTAGCCGTAAGGCATATATGGGAATTAAAAAAAGAAATACTTTAAATTACTCTATGAAATGAGAGAAACACATAGCATAAAATCTAGGGACACAAAAAATACATAATATAATTTAATAAACCCTGATACACAAGGTACAATAATAATCTACTTTTATAAATCAATAAATATATCCTATACAGTAAAAATAAACTGTAATAAAAGAATTAATCAACAACATATACAAAAAGAAATTAATTTTAAAATAAATAATGAATTAAATAAACAAACCAGAGAAACTCCTGGAATCTATACTAAATGCATCACACGAAAGGCAGAGAAGAAGACTAGCCATAAGGCGTATATGGAAAGATGCCAAACCAGTAAATTAAAAAAGCAATACTTTAAATTACTCTATGAAATGAGAGAAACACATAGCATAAACTCTAGGAAACAAAAATACATAATATAATTTAATAAACCCTGATGCACAAGTTTACAATAATAATCTACTTTTATAAATCAATAAATATATCCTATACAGTAAAAATAAACTGTAATAAAAGAATTAATCAACAACATATACAAAAACAAATTAATTTTAATATAAATAATGAATTAAATAAACAAACCAGAGAAACTCCTGGAATCTATACTAAATGCATCACACGAAAGGCAGAGAAGAAGACTAGCCATAAGGCGTATATGGAAAGATGCCAAACCAGTAAATTAAAAAAGCAATACTTTAAATTACTCTATGAAATGAGAGAAACACATAGCATAAACTCTAGGGAAACAAAAATACATAATATAATTTAATAAACCCTGATGCACAAGGTTACAATAATAATCTACTTTTATAAATTAATAAATATATTCTATACAGTAAAAATAAACTATAATAAAAAAATTAATCAACAATATATACAAAAAATTAATTAATTTTAATATAAATAATGAAATAAATAAACAAAAATAATTATCTTTTTTTTGGCTAGGTCTCCACTAGCTGTAGTCTACTGCCTGAAAATGGAATACACGAAAACAAGTGTAGGTGGCTATATGGGCAGTATTTCACTGCGCCTAACAGAATTTCGGCGGCAGTACCAAGGTCTACTGCCAGGGAAAAGAACATGTTCTATTTTCGTGCCGTTATCTGTCGCCGAAGCCTGGCCCCACTGGCCGTGGTAGTCCTCCTGTTTCCAATTATCCATGAGGCGAAGCATCCCTTATGTATGAGCATTATTACTTGGTATACTCACTTACTTACTTACAAATGCCTTTAAGGAACCCGCAGGTTCATTGCCGCCCTCACATAAGCCCACCAGCGGTCCCTATCCTGTGCAAGATTAATCCAGTCTCTATCATCATATCCCACCTCCCTCAAATACATTTTAATATTATCCTCCCATCTACGTCTCGGCCACCACAAAGGTCTTTTTCCTTCCGGTCTCCCAACTAACACTCTATATGCATTTCTGGATTCGCCCATACGTGCTACGTGCCCTGCCCATCTCAAACGTCTGGATTTAATGTTCCTAATTATGTCAGGTGAAGAATACAATGCCTGCAGTTCTGCGTTATGTAACTTTCTCCATTCTCCTGTAACTTCATCCCTCTTAGCCCCAAATATTTTCCTAAGAACCTTATTCTCAAACACCCTTAATCTCCGTTCTTCTCTCAAAGTGAGAGTCGAAGATTCACAACCATACAGAACAATTACTTCGTATGCCTAGAACAAAATTCCGACATCCGGTAGAAGTAAACAAATTTAGCTGGATATTCCCTAAGTTTGTGATGATTGCAGAAAACATTCCTTCGTGTTTTTCTGTTGCTTAATATTGGATGTATCCACCATTTTTTGATGCAATCTTCGACGACAGTGAACCACTAGCAAACATACAATCACCTTGATAAATACTTGTAGTCTGCTCATTTTCAGTGCAATTTTTGCTTGATCTTGTAGTACACACAGAACATCACAACGCTGTTTTCAGCTGAACAACAGGAGTGGAGCCGGGCCAGAGCACAGTGCAGCGGTGAACTACAGCTTTCACATGTAGAAAATTTACAGCAAGTGGAGCCACCTTCTTGCAGTACAAATCTAGGCAGTAGAATGCAGCTCACAGCAGCCGTCAAATACAGCTAGTGGAGCTCTAGCCTTAACCTCATCATTCGCTGTGACGCCATTTCTGAAGGTCTGATATCAGGGGTTTTAAATGACACAAAACTTTGATTGCTATGTCCCGTAACTTCAATCTTTTTGCTTTATTCCGTGCAAAAAGTTATATACACTTATCTTCGGGACTATTAATGCCACACGCATGACATTTTGTACAAACATTATTTTGGTTATTAGGAAACCTTTTCCTGGATTAGAAATGTGTTATTTCCTTCAATTAGAAAAGTACGCCTTCATAATTAAAAAAAATACCTCTAAAATTCAGTCTTGAAGTGTAATTGTTTATCTTAAAATTCTGGTAATCAATATGAAAATTCTGCTGAAGACACTTTAAAGAACGTATTTTCAGGAGTAAAATGTTACACAAATTTTGAATTCATCTTTAAAAATAACTGAGATATAACTATTTTCGTAAAATACTGTTTCTGGTGTTTTTAATTTCAAAATTTGGTCACCACTTTTTTTTTTCAAAATCTAATCTAGATTTAAGTTCTTGTAAAAGTGGTTTTTCTACACACAAAATGGGGGAAGAAAGTTGTGCATATGTGCATCAATTACAAAAAAAAATCAAATTTCAGTATCTTCTACTCTAAAGATTTGAAAATACAACTTATCAACCCAATCCCATGGCTATGCCTTTGGGCGTGCAGGAAAAACACAGGACATAGAAAACGTAGAAGTTATCGAGAACCAGGGAAACGCCTGGAATCTATACTAAATGTATCACACGAAAGGCAGAGAAGAAGGCGTATATGGAGAGATTCCAGGAAAGATCGCAATAGGTCCTTGACATGTTTGCACAAAATCACGTGTAGAAGCTCAGTTCTTAAAGACAATCTGACGCTGTTTTATAGACTGACTCAACAGGGATGGAAGCAATGATCTTTAGTGATATGAGCATGTATGTTTAACGGTACAATAAATACAAGCGCAGTTCGGAAATATATTGATTGCACCTTGTAATTAAAAACGACGGAGTACAACAGTACATAATTGTATGTCAAAAGAACAACTTTACTTCAACATCTGAAAATGCATTCTCATACTTTGCACAATGACAAACTGGTAGGCGTGAATCATTATCAGGTCATTAAGTAATGCCTCCAATCCAAGCACTATTGACAGCTGTGTTTTATTGCATAGATATAAAGACAAAACGTAAACTCAAAAGTTAAATGTAAATAATATCGAAAGCAACAGACTCAATAGTGCTACCATCTAACATATAATTAGTGATCTACAATCCCCCAGTCTCGGTGACTCATTCCCTGTGGTACAGAACTCGTTGTGTCATATTCTCTACAGTAGATGTCTTTTTTAAGGTTATAATTTAATTCATGTAATAGTACGTATCACTAAACGATACACGAGAGAATTTGTCTAGAAAAGTAAAAGAATTTTCCCCATAACATGATTCATATTTATAAATATTACGAATTGAGTTTAACTTATAATTTATAGTTATATGAAATACACGGAATTTATTTCAAGCTTCTAACACAATTTTTTAAAATATTAATGGAAATACAACTTTTCGGCTTTCTTGACACCTGTCATTTGCCTGCTTTCCTGTTTGTCACGCCATCTCGCTGCCCTTACGTCAGATAATTGGTTGTCTACTTCCTTCATCCATGTACTGTAGGACGTATTGTACTCTGAATCAGTCGGAGCTAAAAGGAACTAAGTCACTTTCACAACTTTAAAATTCATTTCACTGTGCAGTGATGAAGCGTTTCCCACGTAACTCAAAAACTATCCAACATTCAGTGATGACATTTTTTTTTGTGTATTTATGCATGTCATATCTACAATATGATGCAAGATCATTTCTCTACCTTTGATAGATTGTGTGATAAAAAATAAATTCATTTAAGAAAAGGGTCAAATATCAGTATTTTCTTCTAACACAAAATAAAAAATATAATTTATTAAAGAATATAGTTCAAAGAGCATGATATTGTAAACATGAGTCTCAGCAATAAAATAAGAGAGAGAGAATATGAGCTAGTTAACAAGTTTATGAGTTATGAGGGAAACGCTTCACCACTACACAGTATACCGCACCATTTTGAATTTTGAAAAAAATATATATATAATTTATTTAAATCGTAAAAAATATATTTTTTTTTCATGTAGCAGAAGGACAGTGTTTTACACATGCCAATTTTAATTATTGTACAAGATACAGTAAAGGAGAAAAAAAAGTTGAATATTTCCAAAAATTTTACTGCTGTAAGCTGTACCTAACCCTTAACATTATTAACATTTATCTGTACAATATTTGCTGGGTTGAATAATTCATTTAAATTTACAAATAGTGAATATGAATCATGTAACTCTTATTTTTCAATTTTCTGAATCACTAGTTAACTGGCATGCTTAAATAATTCTTATATTTCAGTCCTTAAGTCAAAACTGAAATGGTTTATTTTCTTACCGATTCCTCTACATTCCCTTTCTCTCTTATACCGAATTTTGCACACCTCTACTCCCTCTTACTTATCTGTCCGATTCCACAGTCTTTCTCGGTATCATAACTTAAATATTCGGTCACAACATGATAACACGCTAGAAATACTACTCCACACATCATCTCTTTATTCTTCATCTTTCACTGTTGCTACTTCTCGTCACTGGAATTCTCTGCCGCCTGAAGTCAAGGGCTACCGAACTTTAATTTCCTTTAAATGTAAATTAGAAAAATATCTTATGATGATTTGCCAGACCTAACGCGTTGCAAATATTTAATGGAATGTGTTCCACTGTATTTATTTTTATTTTTTTGTTTCTTATTTTTATTGTGTAATCATGTAAATCGTGTTTATTTATCACTTAACGCCAATATGTATCCCACTGTGTTGTTTTTTTATTATTAATCTATTTTTGTGTACATTTTATTCAATTGTCGGTTTCTGGTTTAATTATGTGAATCCTACCTAATTGTAATCTAATACTAATATGTATAGTAATGTGTTTATTTTTATTTTTACTGTGTACATTTTTATTGAATTATCGGCTTCTGTTTTTATGTGATTCGTATTTGATTCTAACAACATTAATATGTATTCCACTATGTTTATTTTTATTTTATGAGGTAAATTTTTATGTAACTACCTCTTTTGATCTCATTATGTACCTAAATTGTATCAGTATGTAATTACTTAATTCCGATCCAGTTTTATGTTCAACTATGTAAGCAAGTTTTAATCCTGGTTGAGTGTAAGAGAAGGCCTTACGGCCTTAATTCTGCCAGGTTTAATAAAGCCATTATTATTATTATTATTATTATTATTATTATTATTATTATTATTATTATTATTACCAGAAAATTACTATATTAATTCCACACTTCATGTCATTATACGAAAATCTGTCGTCTCTACCTATCCCTTTCCACCGTTGACTATGACTCTACTTATGCCCAAGTAAACAAACCCGCGCCTATAGTACACTTATAACGTTGTGAAAAATAAGGGTAAAGAAAATAACCTTATTTTGAGATATTGTTATCCACAAATGTGACTTTAGTGAACACTGGGGGTCGAATCTGATTGATCATGTTACATAGTACCTCTAAGCCACGGTATATAACAATCATAAACTGATGAAATGAAGAAATGAAGAGAATATATTTAACTTAGACTTTTCGTTTTATTTAAATAAGTCGAAAAACGAGGGTGGAAGAGAGATATGAAATGTTATTCACAGTGACTGTCACTGGAGAAGAGACTGTCTTATCTTCTAAATAATGCTGAGGTTGCTGTAATATGACGTAATCCATGCAACCCAATACGGAATTGAAATCAGCAATCGTGGCTTGCATCGGACGTTCACAGCTGAGTACACTATCGATCTTTTAAACCCAGACTGGCTGAAACCTTTTCGAATGTGTAAATACACTTTTAGTTTGCTGAACTAGTAATCTGTCTCACTCCTAGATGGCAGCACTTATCTGCTTGAAAGCGGCGTTGCTAAGTATCCCCATTAAAAATAAATGAACGACGTGAATTTGTGTTCTGAAATAAGTAGGACAATAAAGTTTAACATCAACGATCCAATTAAAGCGATCTCTGATAAAGCCATCCACAAGTGTTTTCATTGTCACAAAATTAGAGAAGTTTCGTAGCTAGTTCTACAAGTAGTCTGACAATTAGAAGAGAAGTTTTAGAAATTTCAGATGGAAATGGCGTAATTGTAACGAGATAACAAAGGAATTTTCCACATCAAGTCACATTCCCCACAGAACGTTTCTATATGAGTAAACGCTATGAAATGTAAATAACGTATGGAAATATAGCCAACAAAAGAAACCAGGGAACAAAGAAGTGGGTTTGAAGCACATTGCAAAGTAGCGTTTCTCAAAATGCGTACCGCGGAATCCCAGATATAAAATAAGTTGAGGGAAAATATATTTAATCCTGAAATTATTTCTTTCAGTGAAAAGTATTCTTCCAATAATATTTCAAACACATTTCACTTTTGTGCAATTTGATTATAAAACAGTTCATTAGTGATAAAATTATTAAAAACGTTGTAATTATTCTGTGTACATAATTATAAACATAGATACAATAACCCAAAATCTTTTTGTAGTACGAGTATTTTTAGTACAGTGTGATTTCCTCACTAGAAGCCCCAAATTTTTATCTATAAAACTGTCATTTACTTAAAGTTTGTCTTGAAATTTTGTACAGGGATATCATTTTATTTTTACTTCAACTTTTATTGTACCTGAGTTTTTGAATGTACTTCACTCCCATCCCGTCTACTAACGAAGTTCCAACTGTCCTCCACACAGAACCAAGGCCGCAGTACTGAGTTAGTGAGTATAGTACGTTTCAGAAATATGCTCGCGTTTCCCAGTGACGAAAACCTCCAATATTGAACCATATTTTCGCACAGGTACTGTCGTCCGTTTGCCTACGTCGCATCCCGATTTCCCAACCTGTTTCTGCTCGCTACACTGTAAAGACTAGTAGGTGGGCTTTCTTAGCTCTTTTCTGAAAACATTAATTTCTGTTAGGAATTAATTGGACGTCTACGTAATATTATGCAACTGTTTAACATAATTTAAATAAAAGGGCCTCGTTAAGTAATTAACTATCACGTGATCCCCCTTTCTTCTACGATCCTGCGACATAACCACTTGGACGGACAGTAGATAGCATGTCTGAGTAATTTTATCTTTTCGGATCGGGGAGAAGTGAAGATTGAATTTACAGTACGTAACGTACTCTTTTATAAAGTAGGTACAGAATTATTTCAACATGAGTTACTGATACGAGGTACGAACCTGGTAATTGGAATTAAGTACAATAGTCTATACTGTGATAATATGCACATTAGAACTGAAGTCTGTATCGAAATGAACGGCCACCATTTTCAAAAATGTGTTTAAATATCCATATTATGATTATTTTTCAATTTAACTTCATTATCTATATTGTATGCTAATGTGCTGTAGATAGTATAATATACACTGCATAATGAATACGTCCGAATGGACAGCTCAGTTCGTGAGTAAAAACACTCATTGTTAATACAGTACTGTATTTTGATTAAACAAAATCCTAATGAAAATGATCAAACTCAAAAGCGCGATATTTCTTAGTTTACGTAAATGGATGAACTACTTTTCTTCCCTCCTATACCTAGTAAAGTGATTTGTTTGTATTTTACGCCAGTACCATCGAACTCCAGTTGTGGAAGGAGGTAGCAAACTGTGTTTCCGGGTTACCAAAGGTATAGCCAGGTTAATATTAAAAATGCTAGTAAAAATAAAATGATGTCCCTGTATATACACATATAGTACCTTTAATAATGTAAAACAGGATCTAACCCCTCGCAATAGGATTGGACTCTTCCATTGACCTTAAATGATTTTTGTTTCGCTACACTGCATCTTGGTAGTGTTCGCTCGAATGTCTAGGGATTAACAATGTACGAGGCGCATCCAGAAAGTAAGTTTCCTATTAAAAAAAAAAGAACACACACTTTCAGGAAAACATTTACTGGCAACAGGTACAGCAATGTTTCAGCTATTTTTCAACATAGCCACCATCAGAATTGAGACACTCGTATCGTGGGATCAACTTTTGTATCCCTCTGTCGTAGAACTCTGCCGCCTGTGAATGAAACCAGCGTGTGACAGACGTCTTCAGCTCTTCGTCGTTGCCAAAACGCTCACCGGAGGACAGGAATTTCTTGAGGTGCAAGAAAACGTGAAAATCGCTGGGAGCAAGATCAGGACTGTAGGGTGGATGATCAAACAACTCCCAGCCAAATTCAGTCAAAACAGCTGCTGTGCGCCGAGCCGTATGTGGACGAGCATTGTCATGGAGGAGCACAACACCTGCAGTAAGCATGCCACGCCTCTTGTTTTGAATGGCACGTCGCAATTTTCGCAGTGTTTCACAGTAACGGTCAGCGTTCACTGTTTCACCTATTGGAAGGAAGTCAATGAGCAGAATGCCCTTCCTGTCCCAGAACACCGTGCACATCACTTTCCGTACCGACAGCGTCTGTTTGAATTTCGTCCTGACCGGAGATCCACTATGACGCCAATGCATTGACTGCTGCTTGGTTTTCGGGGTGAAGTGCGAAATCCAAGTCTCATCGTCCGTGACGATCCTGTAGAGGAACTCGTCGCCGTCATCGTGTTACCGTTGCAGAAATGTCAGTGCTGCTCCTAAACGTTGCATTTTGTGTTCGGGTGTCAGGTTTTTCGGCACCCACCAAGCACACACTTTTTTGAACAGCAGGTGCTTAGTGACAATCTCATGCAACAAGGATCGCGATATCTGCGGAAAATGGCTGCTCAGCTCCGTAATCGTGAAGCGACGGTTCTCCATGATGCACTGCCGCACCAGCTCAACACGATCATCATTGATGAGGGACGGTCACCCACTGCGCTCTTCATCAAGGACACTTTGACGACCTTCCTTGGAAAACTGCCTACAACAGCGACGCATCATCTGCTTACTCATGATGTTCGGCCCATAGACCTGACAGGGCAGCCGATGAATTTCAATTGGCGCAATGCTTTGTGCATTAAAGAACTTTATCACCGACCGAACCTCGCAGGAGGCGGAAAAGGAATAAGAGCTTCCATTTCGGACCACTGCTGCCACGCTACTGGCACCAGGCGGGACCTGTCCGGCTGGCATATGATTGATACGTCATAGATCTGTTACGCATGCGCAATTGACACGGGTAATTACGTTTACTTTCAAGGGGAAAAATCGGGAAACTTACTTTCTAGATGCGCCTCGTACACAATCGAAGATCGATTATTCCTCGTTCGTAAATACTGGCTAACGAGTCCATTTAAAATATATCAGAGGACATTTCAGATTAAATTTGGTGTGAGAAGTGTACTTTCAAAGTGTTGTATCCAGAAATTGGTAAGAAAGTTAGAGACAAGGAAGTCTTGTCACTAGCATTCAGGAGGCGATTACTGGGTCCCAAGACACTAATCTCCCATGTTCCCTGTGACAAAAAGCTATAGAGAATCAAAATTACGCACCTAACCCGGGGTCATGTGTTCAAGAATGAAATTGCAACCGACAGACCATTAAAAACGTGTGCGGTTTTGATCTGAAATGCCCTTTGACATGCTTTAAATGAACGAGGAGCATGCGCTCTTCGATTGTGTTAGACAAGAGCCGCTTCCACCGCATACAGTCCATACTACAGAACGTCCATGTGAAAAAAACGTCCATAAGGTCAAAATGTCCATATTTCCAAAATGTCCATACGGTGAAAATATCCATGTACTAAATGTCCATACGACAGAAAGGCCATATAATAAAACGTCCGTTAGGTCAAAATGTCCATAGTGTCAAACGTCCATAATGTCCAAGTTCAAAGGAAAATTCTGCTTGAATAGAACACAATAAATTTTATTCCATAACTCGTACAAATCAGTTATTAATCATCGGGAACAGGAGCCCACTTTTAAGATGGTAACTAATATTTTTAAGATTTAAGAGAATTTCTCCTTTTCTTTGTACCTGTTGTAGTTTCTCACAATCTGGAGAATTTATCTTTGATTCGTCAAATACGTTTCATTCCCGGCTCTTTAATTTGTGTATGCCTCACTATTGCTGCAATATTTGTGTCCAAATTCCATTTTCTTCGCGCTTTAGGCACTGTATAAATCGCCAAGTGGATGGATGTACAGCCATCACGCGTTGAAGAAGATTGTGCCAGTCTTCTACCGCGTTGTTTGTGTGCTGTATGCCTTTCAAGCTTGGGAGGTTCATGTTCCTGTATCGCCAATATATTTTGTTCTATCTTTGTTAAAGTCATGATGTTGGTACGAAGAGAAAGATGTGGCTTACCCTTCTGTGATGGCACTAACTGAGGTTTTCGTTCCGTCTTTAAAAAATTCAGTTCTGATTAGTTCTGCATTTGAACATTTTTACATAGGTTACTATAACTACCATGAACAATGGATATAGTGTACATTATAGAGCTATGGACATTTTGACTCTGGACATCAGAGTGAAGTGGACATTATACTACTATGGACATTTTGACTCTGGATATCAGAGTGAAGTGGACATTATACTACTATATACATTTTGACTGGATATCCGAATGAAGTGGACATTATAGAACTATGGATATTTTGACTCTGGATATCAGAGTGAAGTGGACATTATAGAACTATGGACATTTTGACTCTGGATATCAGAGTGAAGTGGACATTATAGAACTATGGGAATTTTGACTCTGGACGATTTAACATGGACATTTTCAACTTGGACATTATTCCATGGAAATTTTGACGTATGGACATTATAATCCTGGACTTTATGTTTGGTAACCTTCGAGCCAACACTATCGAGATGCAGTGTAGCGGAAAAAAAAATCAATCAAGGTCACTGGAAGAGTCCAAATCTATTTCGAGGGGTTAGATCCTGTTTTACATTATTAAAGGTATGTGTATATACAAAATTTCAAGACAAACTTTAAGTAAATGACAGTTTTATAGACAGTTTTTGAGGCCTCTAGCAAAGAAATCACACTGTGCTTATTTATTTAATCTTGTAGAGATAAAGTCAACAGGCCTTCTCTTCCTCTCTGCCAGGGAATTACAACGACATCAAGAATATAATTAAAATTAAACTTACAATATTGTGTGTGCGTAATATATCTATTAATTAAAAAATAAACGAAAATGAAATTTGTTAAACTATTACAAATTTACTACGTCATACAACTTTTGATCAACAAAAAGATACGGAACGACGTGTTTCAATCAATCATTCTTGCTTATCCTACAATTTTTATCACCTCCGTAGCATTTGTTTCCTTGTTTTTCCAACATAGAAGGTACTTTCAATAATCGTACCTTTTAAAATGATACATGTTTAGGCCTATTTCGTCAATCTTGATTAATACTTTTCTACCATTTATCTTGTTTATATTATTTACGTTATATTGTAGCTTCTGCTGTACGAGGTTATTGATAGTCACGTATCAAAGATTGTTTAATATATAGGCATGTTGATAACTGAAGTGGAATGTAACTGTTTTAATAAAAATGAAACTGAATCAACAAAGCCTTCTTCACTAGTAATAATCCATAGAGTTCAATGAAGATTGTATAGGTGGCATAACTGGTAACAATATATATTATACTTTGCATACTTCCACTCGGTAATGAGTTTTGGAATAATATTCTGGGGAAATTCCACAGATAGTAACAGTATATTCCTATTACAAAAAAGAGTAATTAGAATAATAGTAGGCCTAGGTGCCAAATCTAGGGAATCGTGTAGGACTATCTTCAAAAATCTACAAATAATGCCCATGGTTTGTTAGTATATCTTTTCATTAATAAACTTCCTCGTATGTAATCGTGAAAACTTTGTAACTAATTCAGCAGTTCATAGCATAAATACACGTCAAAAAATGACTTTCATACTCCATCGGCAAGTCTATCGTGCTATCAAAAGGAGTGTGTTATATGACAGTAAAATTTTTAATAGGCTCCCTAACGATATAAAAATGAAACTCAAAACATAAGATTATTTAGGCCAAATTAAAGTACCTAATTTCTCACGCCTTATAATCTGTAGATGAATTCATGATATTCAATAACGCTTCATGAAATTGATATTAAAACTTTGTGTTGTACTAGTAGACTATATTGTAAATCTCGTCTGTATATATTTCATCTAGACTGTGACTATAAATTAAGACTTTATAATAGTATTAAGTTTTTTGACTTGTTCCATATTCTAGCTGTAAAGCAATGTATGAATACCATGGAATGTTAATAAATACAATACAATACAATACACGATAACAGCTAATCATAACACACTGCTGCCATCTAGCGGAATATCTTTAGTGATGAGATGGTACAATAATACATTTTCAAGACAGTTTAGTATTTTAGTAAGTCAATAAATATTTTATAGTATTAGAGTACATTATTTATTCTAATCATTATATACTTTCTTCTAATCGTGTAGTAGTCAATTAAATCCCACTCCAGTTTTGATTTTCTAGTGAGATTACTGTAGATCAGAGTCGTCATCTCAGTGCACTTGCTGCAGGCACTGTTCAAAACTGCTCAGTTCTATCCCTTAGACATCAACTGTGCAGCAGGGGGTAAAGGAATCGGGTGATGGCAGTGGCGTCCGTTCACTTTTCAACCCTTTTAATCAGTCTCTAAAATGATAATAAAAACGGAAGAAACATGTACTTAATTTATTTTAAGAGGAACTGTCAATACGTAAACCACTTTTCAGTTTAAGACAAGAAACAATATGCATTTTTCCGTTATGTATTGTATCGGTTTTGAAAGTAAATAAATTTTTTTTTATTAAAGTAATTTAGAACTTACGGACCTTAGGCCTAGGCCTAACGCATTTTCACCATTACAAAATATTAAACAAATTGAATCGATTACTAATATTTAAATCCTGTCATCCTATTCCTTTGTTCAAGTGTCGTCAATAAAATAAAATTAATTATCCATTTTTTATCTGACGCTAAATATCACAAAACCAATTATTTGTTATTATGTATAATATATGAAACATATTATCGTTTCTGAACAGGCTAAAGTAGCCTTAAATTATTTTATTACAATGTAAATAACAAATTATAAAATTTATTTTCGCTGTTCGTTAGCATTGCTTTTCCTGGATTTTTAAATCACTTTTTAGTTTAAGACAACAAGCAAGTTGTACTTTTTCGTTATGTATTGCAGCGGTTTTGAAAGTCAAATAGTTTTTTTTTTCATATTAAAGTAATTGAGAACTTACAGACCTATAACGCATTTTCACTATTAAAAAATATTAAACAAATTGAATCCATTACTAATATTAAAATTTAATTCTATTCCTTTGTTTAATTGTCGTCAATAAAATAAAATTAATTATCCATTTTTATCTGACACTATGTATCACAAAACCAATTATTTGTTATTACGTGTAACATATGAAACATATTATCGTTTCTATTACAAGGCTAAAGTAGGCTTAAAATTTATTTTATTACAATGTAAATAACAAATGATAAAAATTATTTTCGCCGATCATTAGCATTGGTTTTCCTGGAATTTTTAATTCGTTTTTCCACTCACTAACTGGTTTATGTTAGGTGCCAATGCTCGTGTAGAACACAATCGAAGAAGGCATTGTAAATTATGGTCAGAAAGTTGGCTTCTAATGATGGGATGCGTTGGCTTGGCTCGACACACTGCACACCACTACCTCCTCAGCCAGCGTCTCGGCGCTCTCGAACTAGTATGCAGGCCAGTTGACGATGGCTGGTCTAGATAAAATCTAACACGGGAGATATCGTGTGACGAAAATAGGCGCCAGTTATCCCGGGTTAACACTGTCTGTCGCGGAATGAACTTTCGATAAACACTTAACGAAAAACCTGAATTTAACATTAAAGAAGAAATTACCAAGTAAATTCTTTAGCTAGAAACGCTTACCCTGTCCATGGAAGAACCCTCCCGGAGCTTTCGAAGCTGGAACTCCTCACTTCGTACTTGGTCTTGTGATGTGGCTGGGGTGGATGATGGTGAAGAATCAGCTTCTTCCCTCGACGGCCGATGATACTGCTACTCACAGTCACTCCGGAGGACGATGTCGGTCTCTGACGCACACTCATGTTACACTCACACAATAACACTGACACTACACATCGCGCAATTGTTGGCACTCACTTTCTACACGAATTACTTAAAAATGTATTTCACTCTAAACTCTAATCTTATTAACGTTATTTGTGTAAATGCTGTGCACTGTTCAGAGAAAACATGAATATCTACGTTGAAATGCACTTTAAATGAACGGGGTTTAAAAAAGGAAATTCTTTTGTGAATTTTAAATCTTCGTGTATGTTTATAAATATTTCACGAACACAACTGGTGACTCATATGGGCATAAACAATTTATAACTATGCATTATAATCGCATAGTTTTAGAAGTTTTAAAGTGGAAAGCTACTACGATTCGTATTTTGTTTTTTTTTTATTAATATCTGGATATATGCATGAATAAATAAAAATATACACTTTTATATTTCTGAAGTTATAAATATCTTTTAAAATTCTACTACCACTATCCACTATTCCTCCATAAGAAATAAAACACTGGAAATACATTCAGATGTATCATATCGATTCATGAGTTTCTGCTATTTAATACTCTCAATACTCACAAAGATATGTTGTAAAAGAAGACAGTATTTCCAGAAATTTATAGACAAGAAATTTATCGTGTTTATTTTTATTGTGAAGTAAACGTCAAGTATTCATTTCAATTTGAAATAATCCGTGTACTTTTTCTGAATACCCTATCCGAATTCAAAATTAAACTTGTACCTATTTTAACATGAGTATCCTTTGCACACGATGCGGAATAAATTAAAAAAATAGCACTCAATAAATCGAGTTCAGATTATATATTGAACACACACCACCTTGTCCTGAGACGCACATTGCACTCACAGAACTTTTACGATCTCATCTAGCACTGTTACTTTTAGACATTCACTACTAGATACATCTCTTACGATAAATGTTTAGATATTTAGTGTTGCTTCTATTCAGCAATTATGTTTAGATAATGTTACTTTTCTTAAAGCATTTTGTGTGTTCCAACATTCACTGTTGTCCATATTTTAGAAACTGTGTTTGGACATTGTTCTCTTTCAGCAATTGTTGTGTTTAAACATACATTACTTTCACTTTAGAAAATTTGATTAGATAGTTACTCTTTTATAGCTGTTATTTGAGACACTGTCACTTCTCTTTCAGAAAAAGTGTTTAGAAAATCTTTGTTGCTTCTATTTCAGAACTTCTTTTTAAACACTGATATTCTTATTAAACAATTGTTGTGTTCAAACATTCACTGTTGTCCATATTTTAGAACTGTGCTTGGACACTGTTGCCTTTCAGCAATTGTTGCTTTAAACTACACTGTTACTGTCACTTTAGCAATAATTGTTTATACAGTTATTCTTCCTTTAGTAGTTGTGCTAAGACACTGTCACTTAGCTTTCAGCAGATGTGTTTAGAAACTCATTGTTGCTTCTATTTCAGAACTCATATTCTTATTAAGCAATTGTTGTGTTCCTACATTCGCTCTTGTCCATATTTTAGAAACTGTGTTTGGACACTGTTGTTTTTCAGCAATATTGTTGTGTTTAAACACACACTATTACTTTCACTTCAGCAATTATGTTTATACAATTACTCTTCTGAGACACTATCACTTCTCTTTCAACAAATGTGTTTAGAAACTCACTGTTCTTTCTATTTCAGAACTTCTATTTAGACACTAATACTTCTCTTTAAGTAATTGTTATATTCAAATATTCACTGTTGTTCCTATTTTAGCAACTGTATTTAGACACTTTTCTTCTCCCACAATTGTTGTGTTCAAACATTCACTATTTCAACAACTGTGTTCATTCATTGTTCTTTTTCAGCTACTGTCGTGTCCAGGCATGCATTGTTACTTCACTTTCAGCTGGAATTTTCTCCTTCTGGGATATCTCAGGGCCAAATTTACTTTAGGATAAGAAGCTATGTTCCCACTGTAAAATAAACAAACAATAATTAGAGTTCTGAGATTGTTCTATGAAATAACACAGTTTCAAAATATGTTTATGTAAAGGATATATCAAACATTTAATGTTAAATATACATACCGTTGAAGTGAGTATTTATGTTTGTATCTTAACAGCCTTAATGTTATATATTATAAATATAAACAGAAAGCCATAATTAAATTTGAAGAATAATATCACACGATCAACATACCATAGAAACGAAATTACGTGTGAATTGTAAGTGGTAGAATAGCGCCATGGTTACCACATGATAAGCGAATCTGTCCATGTATTTTATTTATCTTAAGAAACATTTTAGAATAGGTACATTTATCTCAGTTTCTATGTTGATGGTGATGATGATAACGATAATAGTCACTAAAAACAGGTCTCTAAAATTAGGAAAAGATGAAAGTACCAACAATACTGACTACGTGCAATATTTTACAAGTTATAAATGCGGCAGACCAAAATTGTAAAGGGCCTACAATAGCTATGATTTGATTTATTCTTCGCCGTGTATATTTATCCCCAGATACAGCCTAAGATTTTTAATAAAGTATTAATAACAATAGTAGTACCTCAATAATGAAATCACAATTTTTCAGAATATTAAAAAAATATATCTTCATCAGTTTCTCGAAAATACCACACCCTTACATTACCGCAATAAGTTATTGATATACGTGGCATTATACTATAAGACAAACAATTGTCTCAGTAAAAAATGTTAAAAAATGAAACATTCCGTTACTTCCACTGCTAGCTTAAGGTTAAACAAAACAGAAGATGTTAAAACCTTTGAAATATGAAGTCCTAAATGAAAATTAAGGAACTAGGAGAAAAAAGGCTAGTTACCTGCGGGATAGCAAAACATTTCTTTCATTTTCTCATTTTATTTACTGTATTCCATCAATATTGCACCAAAATAATAAAGAAAAAAATATATATAGAAACATATAATACATATTAGGGAGAATAATTCAATTTTAAAGCATGAATATTTCATCTCTAGAGTAGAATGTAAATGTACAGCGAAATGTGTTGTGAATTCCATAATTCTTTTCGATTTTTAACTACCAAACTACATTTTTCTTACGCATTTATCACAACAATTGCTACATATCACGCCACTCTTATAGATTCTTGACGACTGTATGTACATTAGGAAGCAGAATTAATCCGTAAAAAATCAGTTCCTAAAGTCGTATGATTTGTAACAATTGTTATGATAAGTGCGTAAGAATGATGTGACTTTTATGTATTTTATTTATTCCGGTAGAGTTAAGGCCATGAGGCCTTCTCTTCCACACTACCAGAAGTGAAAAACACAATGAAACAACGACAAAAATATTAATATTAATAGTCATACTTTTACTTACAAATTGAAAACAAATTCTGTACAAAGCATTCAACAACATATTTTTAGCGTCAGAATACTAGCTCATTAAAAAATGATACTTCTGAATAGTTCATTCTCTATTTGTAATATTCTTTTAACTCTTAAAACTAAAGAAAAAAGGTATGTCACTAACAATTTCAAATTGATGTACCTGTGGAAATATTGAGATTAGGACAAATGTTTATATGCCATTTATTGCTCAGAATGTCTTCGGAAATAAGCTCCGTAAGCGGCGGTAAATCCTCGTTTTATTTTATTATTTTTTATTGGGTTATTTTACGACGCTGTATCAACATCTAGGTTATTTAGCGTCTGAATGATATGAAGGTGATAATGCCGGTGAAATGAGTCCGGGGTCCAGCACCGAAAGTTACCCAGCATTTGCTCGTATTGGGTTGAGGGAAAACCCCGGAAAAACCTCAACCAGGTAACTTGCCCCGACCGAGATTCGAACCCGGGCCACCTGGTTTCGCGGCCAGACGCGCTGACCGTTACTCCACAGGTGTGGACAAAATCCTCGTGAATCACTCTGTATATATATATATATATATATATATATATATATATGTTTCCGAGGTGGTGTTACAAACTTTCAGGGATGTTGGCTAAGGACTCATGTATCAATTTGAGTTAAGGAACCCTGGTCCGGAAATGACCGAGTCGAAAGTTACAAGCAAAAATGGTTGTGTGGAAATGAAATAATTTTATTCCTCTGTACACCTTATTTATGTGTATTTATCTGTACATCTTACACATACTGTATTCATCTGACGTTGTTTACGTTGTCTACTTACAGTATTCCATTCAGTGCGCTGTCTGAGGGATGGGGACAGGCAACTACACTAAAGCAATGCAGATGGCGGAATGTGTAACGGGCATGGTCGGTCCTGATATGCACGTCTGTAGACAGCAGTGTATGTGTACAAGTTTCAGTGTCCAGTCGATCAGTCCTAGTGAAATGGAGGAGTACACGAGAGCGGAATATGCAGACCTGATTTTCGAATACGGATGAGCCAATGGGAACAGTAGACAAGCTCACAGATTGTATCGGGACAAGTACCCATGTAGGAGACATCCGGCCCATACCATCTTTCCACGACTGTTCCAAAGGTTAAAGGAAGGAGGGCACGTGGTGTCAAATTACAATTCCATTTCCACACAACTATTTTTGCTTGTAACTTTCGACTCAGTCATTTCCGGACCATGGTTCCTGATCTCAAATTGATACATGTGCCCTTCGCCATCATCCCTGAAAGTTTGTAACACCATCTCGGACACACCCTGTATATTCATTAAAACTTTATTTATACGTAATTCTCAGTAATTTCCCTTTAGTTACGTTTTACTATATTGCGAATATTGTTCCATATGAAAGAATTTCTACCACTTAGTCTAAAAAAGAATCTTATTCAGACGCTTGTAATGCCCCATTTTGAGTATTGCGATTCCTTGCTAACTAATGTAAGTTCACTCTTAGCTGAGAGACTACAACGTGTTCATAATGTGTGCATACGATTCATCTGCAATACTCGTAAATTTGACCATATAACACCTTCCCTCCAGTTACTTTCATGGGTGCGTCTGAAGGAACGAAGAACAATACATTCACTGTCTCTTCTGTTTAGAATCATGCATACTTCTACTCCGAATTATCTGTTATCGCGCTTTCAATTTCTTACAAATCTTCGAAACCGGCATCAAGCACTTCTTTCTATCCCTCATCATAGAACGTCTTTATACTCATCTTCCTATACTGTAGAAATACCTCGCCTCTGGAATTCGTTACCTAATGACGTCAGGGACTGCCGGACTTTATCACAATTCAAAATTAAATTGGAAAACTTTCTCTTAGTTAATGTGTTTAGGTATTGCTAAAAGTATTGATTTGTGTTTTTTTTTCTTTTTCTTTTTTTCATCTACATTAAAATTGCAAGTTTCTTGTTTATGTTAGTTAATTAGTTAGGATACAATTAATTATGATACTTAATCACTCCCTATGTATTGTGGGTTCCTATCACCACGGCATGGCGCGTCCTCAGGTTGCGGATAGAGGAGACGGCCTCCAGATATGGAGGGCAGCTGCGAATATATTGAACGTGGACAGCCGATAAGGGGTGGTCCTCCAGCTTGGGGGTTGGGCGAAGGGCTAACAACTCATCACCCAAAAAAACAGCTTGTTACGAATCCTTCAAATAAGGCTCTCAGGATAGGGATCAATGGTGGGCTTATGTGAGATCGGCAATGAACCTCCGGGTTCCTTAAAAGCCAATAAGTAAGTAAGTACTTAATCACTCATTTAAAGTTTGTGTGACTGCAACCTGTGTATATTTTTGTGTGGCTTTACTTTGTTTATAGTGTTTTTTTCTCTCTCTCTTTATTTTTTGTGTAGCTTTATTTTGTATACGTGTTTTTTCTGTTTATTTCTATTATTGTAGTTTGTATTCCTGCTGTTGTGGAAGAGAAGGCCTGATGGCCTTATCTACACCAGATTAAATAAATATTTTAAATATTTTTATCACGACACAGATTGTGGACATCTTTGCCGCCATATTTCCAGACCTGTACGTTTAGACTGATCACTTGTAACACTCTTTCTCTCTGAAGTAGCATCGGTCTCATTTGTCAGCATGCGAGGCTGGCATTTGTACAACGCTCAGACTTGCCCATCTCTGTTAATGCCATGTATCATTAATTATACATTTATTCCAAGGAGTGATTGCGGTATGAAAAGAACGATCGATTGACCACATAACGTTCGTCTGTTTTGTCCAGGCAGTTCAATAGGCAGAAACCGCAAAGCGTTGCAGCTCCCACGAATACTGTAAGATCTGCCAAGCGTTGCGTTGGTACGAAATTTCATGTTTCTCTCTTGCTTTCAGGGTATACTTTATGTACGTGAACGACCACAAATATTATCAGAAAATGCAGGCTTTAAATTTCCATAATTTTATGAGAAAACGAACTCACAATTGGACAAAAATTACAAGGTACCACAACAAGACTTACTGGAACTTAAATATCTGATAAAAGTTTAAAAAAGATTACAAATAATATTTTTCAAACCAGTTTTATCAAAGTATGAAAAAAAAATCTGCAGTTAAATCATTTGGTAATCATAACATTATTATTTTCTCTCTGACATCTATACTTTATACTAATAATAAATCTGTAGCCGAAATTTTTCTGGCAATTCTCGATTTTCCAAAAATAATTGGTCCTAACATATATAATTAACCACCCTGAAACCGAAAATCGCTTTTTTGAAATTTTTGTATGTATGTATGTATGTATGTATGTATGTATGTAAGTATGTATGTATGTATGTATGTATGTATGTATGTATGTATGTATGTATGTATGTATGTATGTATGTATGTATGTATGTATGTATGTATGTATGTATGTATGTATGTATGTATGTATATCTGTCTGTCTGGATGTTTGTTACCTTTTCACGCGATAATGGCTGAACCGATTTGTAACTTAGATTTTAGGCTATATGGCATTCAAAATACGTTATTTAAAAGGGGGATTATAAGGGGGCCTGAATTAAATAACTCAAAATATCTCGCTTATTATTGATTTTTGTGAAATATGTTACATAACAAAAGTTTATTTAAAAATGATTTCCTTTAAACCGTGCAAAATTTTGATAGGGCTGATATTTAATGAGATAAATGAGTTTTAAAATTAAAATACAATGCCTTCTAAGGGGGTGTAATGAAATAAACAAATGACTTCGTCTATAAGGGGCCTTAGGCAACAACAATCGAAAGCTATGAAACATAGCCTACAGAGAATGTTTCTGTGTTTGTATGAAGTAATATCGGAAGCTAAGTTAACCGATTTGTATAATTAATTATTATTTCACCATTGGAAAGTGTAGTTTCTCTAGATGGACATAATGCTATAATGTTATTACAGTAACTTCTGAGTGCTCTTTGGACCAAACTGATCGCATTTTAATTATTTAAATACAATTTAAATTAAGTAACATATTAAACGATTTATCCTTCTATCAAACACGAATGTTCCCTGGATCAAATGTCCTATTTTAATTATGTAATTACTTTATATTTATTTCTAACAGGTGCAGCGGAGCGCACGAGTACGGCTAGACTTTAATATTTTTCCTGCATATAATAAACACTTATTTCTGAAAAGTAGACTACTCTCAGACATGTAGAGTTGTTTATTTTAATACAATTAATTTATTTTTTGTCCTATATAAGATATATTAAAATTTACATAATGTTTTGTGACCTAATGTTTCTATTTTCAAAGAATTGAGCATTATTGTACTCTACTTTTGCATAAATGCATGTTAAATCAGAATTATATCTCTAATGGTTGTGGAGTTAGGAAATAATATGTGTGAAAATTTTAAAATTTTGGAAAATTTAATTTAAAGTAAATAGTGAAGTCTTAAAAATATTATTATTAACCTCTTTTATACTTTTATCAGATGTTTAAGTTCTAATAAGTCTTGTTGTGGTACCTTGTAATTTTTTACCAATTGTGAGTTCATTTCCTTATAAAATTTTAGAAATTTAGAGCCTGCATTTTCTAATAATATTTTTGGTCGTTCACGTACATATACCCTTCAGCAGCATAGTTTCTGAACTAGATCTTCTTCCTCTCGATACTCAAGGAAGCACGCAGAGTTTCGGCTTTGTTTGCTTCATAATACAGGGTGTTTAATAAGTTACTAATCACTAAAAAATTGACTTTTTTATGATTTTTGGCTTTGTTGTACATCTCTACTGGTAAGAATCTTTCGCGGTGCCGTACACTATATTTGGTTACACGTTTGCCCGCCAGAAGTCTCTACCTTTTTATGTAAAGATAAATGAAACTATCGCTATGAAATTTTAAACTTAGGGTTGGTGTCAAAAAAAATCACAAATTACGATAAATTGCATTAAATTTACACTTACATTAAGGCTCACATGTCTCAACATGTCTGCCGCCCCGAAGAATGCACAAATGCAAGCGATGGATCATCTCCTCGTGCACTTTCGGAATCATTGATGCGTTTCCCACATAACTCAAAACTATCCAACATTCTGTGACGAAAGTTTTTGTGTAGATTTATACGTGTCATATCTACAAAGATAACTTCTCTACCTTTGATAGATTGTCTGATAAAATATAAATTCATTTTAATAAATGGTCAAATATCAGTATTTTCTTCTAACACAAAATAAAAAAAAATATATTATTTATTAAGGAATGTAGTTGAAATAACAGGAGGGGTAACATTAGTAGCAAAAGAACTAGCTAGATATAGAATAGACTTTGTGGGAGTACAAGAGATTAGGTTAGATGGGAATGGCATATCACAAATAGGAGATTACTTGTTGTATTATGGGGAAGGAAACAATAATCACCAATTAGGAACAGGATTCTTTGTTCATAAAAGACTAAAATCAGCAGTAAAAAAGGTCGAATTTATTAGTGACAGGTTATCATATTTAGTACTTAAGGGTAGATGGTGCGACATCACAGTTATAAATGCTCACGCCCCTACAGAAGAGAAAGACGACCATATAAAGGATAGCTTCTATGAGGAATTGGAACTTACTTTTGATCAGTTCCCTAGATATCACATGAAAATTTTATTGGGGGATTTCAACGCTAAAGTAGGACGGGAGGATATTTTTAGACCAACTATTGGAAAAGAGAGCCTACACGCAATTAGTAGTGACAATGGAGTTAGATTAGTCAACTTTGCCACATCGAAAAATTTAATTGTCAAAAGTACAACATTCCCCCATAAGGATATACATAAATATACTTGGACTTCTCCAGATAGATTGACACACAACCAAATATGTATGGTTGTGAAACTTGGACTCTCACTCTGAGAGAGGAACATACGTTAAGGGTGTTTGAGAATAAGGTTCTTAGGAAAATATTTGGGGCTAAGCTGGATGAAGTTACAAGAGAATGGAGAAAGTTACACAACACAGAACTACACGCATTGTATTCTTCACCTGACATAATTAGGAACTTAAAATCCAGACGTTTGAGATGGGCAGGGCATGTAGCACGTATGGGAGAATCCAGAAATGCATATAGAGTGTTAGTTGGGAGACCGGAGGGAAAAAGACCTTTAGGGAGGCCAAGACGTAGATGGGAGGATTATATTAAAATGGGTTTGAGGGAGGTGGGATATGATGGTAGAGACTGGATTAATCTTGCACAGGATAGGGACCGATGGCGGGCTTATGTGAGGGCGGCAATGAACCTTCGGTTTTCTTAAAAGTCATTTGTAAGTAAGTATATAGTTGAAAGAGCATGATATTGTAAATATGAGTTTCAGCAATAAAATAAAATAGAGAAAATATGAAAAAGTTAACAAGTTTATGATTATGAGGGAAACGCTTCATCACTGCACTGTGAACTGCCATCGTTTTGAATTTTGGAAAAAAAAAAAAATATATATATACAAATCATTTTTTAAATCGTAAAAATATTTTTTAATATAGTAGAAAGACAGTGTTTTACACATATTAATTTCATTATTGTACAATATACAGTAATGGAGGAAAAAAACGTTGAATATTTCCAAAAATTTTACTGCTGTAAGTTGTACCTAACTCCTTAACCCACAAGGCCTACCAACAGCATCGGTAACGCTGTTAAAAAATACGATCGTATCCTATATCCTATAGGATACAACAGATTAATAGGCTATATGCTGTAATTTTAATAGAACAATATAAAAAAATTGGTAGGAAAATTAAATTTTCACAGTACTATAATATTGCACAACATATAAAATATGGACATTGCGATAGTTGTTTTCTTTACAGTCCGACAAGATTTAATAAACTAGTGTGAGAAATGAAATTTTACTAATTTAAGGGTTAATCATTTGGAGGATTCGCAACAACCTTTTTTTTTTACGGTGATGGGTTATTATCCCTTCGCCCAACCCCCAAGCTGGAGGACCAATAGAGGGTGGAAGCGCATTATTTAACGAAATTTATAAACTTCTACTTGCTATTTGGAAAAATGAAATTGTACCAGAACAATGGAAGGAGTCCAAAATCGTACCTATTTTTAAGAAGGGGGACAAGACTAATTGTAGTAACTTTCGAGGAACATCACTTTTGTTGACGTCGTACAAAATTTTGTCCAATATTCTTTTGAGAAGATTAACTCCATATGTAGATGAAAATATTGGGGATCATCAGTGTGGTTTTAGGCGTAATAGATCACCTACTGACCAGATATTTTGTATTCAACATATAATGGAGAAAAAATGAGAGTATAAGGGTACAGTCATCAGTTATTCATAGATTTCAAAAAGGCATATGACTCGGTTCAGAGAGAAGTTTTATATGATATTCTTATTGAATTTGGTATTCCCAAGAAACTAGTCGATTAATTAAAATGTCTCTCAGTGAAACGTACAACAGAGTTCGTATAGGTCAGTTTCTGTCAGATGCTTTTCCAATTCACTGTGGGCTAAAGCAAGTAGATGCACTATCACCTTTACTTTTTAATTTTGCTCTAGAGTATCCCATTAGGAAAGTTCAGGATAACAGAGAGGATTTGGAATTGAATGGGTTACATCAGCTTCTTGTGTATGCGGATGACGTGAATATGTTAGGAGAAACTCCACAAACGATTGGGGAAAATACGGGAATTTTACTGGAAGCAAGTAAAGGATAGGTTTGGAAGTAAATCCCGAAAAGACAAAGAATATAATTATGTCTCGTGGCCAGAATATTGTACGAAATGGAAATATAAGAACTGGAAATTTATCTTTTGAAGAGGCGGAGAAGTTCAAATATCTTGGAGCAACAGTAACAAATATAAATGATACTCGGGAGGAAATTAAACACAGAATAAATATGAGAAATTCCTGTTATTATTCGGTTGAGAAGCTTTTATCATCCAGTCTGCTGTCAAAAAATCTGAAAGTTAGAATTTATACAACAGTTATATTACCGGTTGTTCTTTATTGTTGTGAAACTTGGACTCTCACTTTGAGAGAGGAACAGAGATTAAGGGTGTTTGAGAATAAGGTGCTTAGGAAAATATTTGGGGCTAAGCGGATGAAGTTACAGGAGAATGGAGAAAGTTACACAACACAGAACTGCACGCATTGTATTCTTCACCTGATGTAATTAGGAACATTAAATCCAGACGTTTGAGATGGGCAGGGCATGTAGCATGTATGGGCGAATCCAGAAATGCATATAAAGTGTTAGTTGGCAGGCCGGAGGAAAAATACTTAATGGGAGGCCGAGACGTAGATGGGAAGATAATATTAAAATGATTTGTGGGAGGTGGGATATGATGATAGAGAATAGATTAATCTTGCTCAGAATAGGGACCAATGGCGGGCTTATGTGAGGGCGGCAATGAACCTTCGGGTTCCTTAAAAGCCATTTGTAAGTAAGTAAGTATGTAGTTGAAAGAGCATGATATTGTAAACATGAGTTTCAGCATGAAAAAGTTAACAGGTTTATGAGTTATGAGGGAAACGCTTCATCACTGCACTGTGAACTGCCATCGTTTTGAATTTTGGAAAAAAAATATATATATGTATACAAATCATTTTTATAAATCGTAAAAATATTTTTTGAATATAGTAGAAAGACAGTGTTTTACACACACTAATTTTCATTATTGTACAATATACAGTAATGGAGGAAAAAACCGTTGAATATTTCCATAAATTTTACTGCTGTAAGTTGTACCTAACTCCTTAAGTCACAAGGCCTACCAACAGCATCGGTAACGCTGTTAAAAAATACGATCGTATCCTATATCCTATAGGATACAACAGATTAATAGGTTATATGCTATAATTTTAATAGAACAATATAAATAATATCATAGAGATGTTACATCTATACTAATAATAAATCTGTAGCCAAAATTTTTCTGGTAATTTTCGATTTTCCAAAAATAATTGGTCCTAATGTATATAATTAACCACCCTGAAACCGAAAATCGCTTTTTTGAAAATTTTGTTTGTATGTCTGTCTGTATGTATGTTTGTTACCTTTTCACGTGATAATGGCTGAACCGATTTCGATGAAAATTGGAATATAAATTAAGTTCGTTGTAACTTAGATTTTAGGCTATATGGCATTCAAAATACATTATTTAAAAGGGGGGTTATAAAGCGGTCCGAATTAAATAAATCGAAATATCTCGCTTATTAGTGGTTTTTGTGAAAAATGTTACATAACAAACATTTCTTTGAAAATAATTTGCGATAAGTTTCATTCTTTGAAAAATTTTGATAGGACTGATATTTAATGAGATAAATGAATTTCAAAATTAAAATAACTGCCATCTAAGGCGGTGTAATGAAATAAACAAATGACTTCGTCTATAAGGAGCCTTGGTCAACAACAATCGAAAGCTATGAATCATAGCTCTGTAGAGAATGTTTCTGTGTTTGTATGAAGTAATATCGGAAGCTAAATTAACCGATTTGTGTAATTTATTATTATTTCACCATTGGAAAGTGTAGTTTCTCTATATGGACATAATGCTATAATGTTATTACAGTAACTTCTGAGTGAATTGAGGACAGATAAGATTAAAATAGCTTCTTATGCACAAACAACTTGATAGGCTATTCTGTGTATTCGTTTCCTGTATTTCTTAAAATAATGTTTATCTTAAAGAATTAACGATCAAGAAGAGTGTATTGATTTAGTATGCAGTAATAATATGTTAGCTTAGTATTCCATTATTTTATAATCCAAATTTTAACTATGCTCAATTGAATCGTGTTAAAACACATAAAATACATATGCATTAAATCCAATGGAAAAAATTGGGTAATGAGCCAAGCAGATTATGTTGCGCTGTTGTAAAATAAAATTTGTTCCTTCTGAGATTCAAGAGCCCCCATAACAATTTAAAAACTTACTTATCGGTGTACATCCGTTATCAACACATTTTTATATAGTATAATATAATATAATATAATATAATATAATATAATATAATATAATATAATATAATATAATATAATATAATATAATATAATATAATATAATATAATATAATATAATATAATATAATATAATATAATATAATATAATATAATTTAAGTTATTTGAAGAGTTCAGAACCATAGTGGCCCAAGCGCCATTTACTGAATACGTAGAAAACAAGGGTTAAAATGAAAATATTACCATAATTCAATGGAAACATATAACAAGTAAATAAAGTATACACATTAAATCTAAATGATATGTCAGTCTTCATTAAAGTATTGATGCATGTAATAAAAATTAAGAAGCATGTTAAAGGAATTGTCATTGCACCAAATGAGTGGTCTCTGGACCAAAATGATCGCATTTTAATTATTTAAATACAATTTAAATTGAGTTACATATTACACGATTTATCGTTCTATCAAACACGAATGTTCCCTGGATCAAATGTCCTATTTTAGTTATGTAATTACTTTATATTTATTTCTAACGGGTGCAGCGGAGCGCACGGGTACGGCTAGTTTAGTAATATTAATGTACAGTATAAACTAGTTTGTGTGTTCGTAATAGTCTCAGATGAAGTAACATTTCAGCACAACTTACTATTAAATTCAGGGAGTATACGCAGGCCGAAATGTATTCCATACAAGACTGAAGGAATTTTTCATAGCTTTAAATTCAGCGAGTGGTTGCCATGGAGAACGCAGCGCTTGTCCTTCATGCACGATGTATAGCCCGGGGCTCAGTCTTGTATAAGTAATGGGGATGCACGTTCATGGTAGGTCAATTCATTCTAATTTGGGGCTGATTCACATGGGTTGCGTGATGCCTACATCTCCAGTCCACTTGTTTGCCACATGCTGCTCTGCTGCTCTTTGAATGCCAGAGAGTCTATACATGCAATCCCACGAAAATGAAACAAGCTCTACGAGATGGATGTCCTTGTACTCCTGTTATGTTCCTCTTAGGGCCGATTTCAGCAACATGTTACTAATCCGTAATTAACTAACTTAAATTATATTTAATTTGTTTTCATTTCACCAAACTAATACGCATTTAAAATAAAGTAAACTAGTGGCTTATGCAGCAAATCCTGCAAACTAAGTTCATTAGACGTTCAAATAAAGATTTTTTCAGATTTATTTTCAATGAAGAATACCAGACATTCTGAAAGTTATTTATTTCCATAATAATGAAAGACACTCTCTCTCGAGCCAATACTGAAGAGAACTACTCATATAAATATCACCGCCATTAAATATACAGTATAAAAAAGACCCAACTCCACGTGATTAATAACTATAAAAATATTTGATTTTTAATAATATTATTATCTTACTTAAGTTTTATAGCTTTCAGTAACATACAGCATACTACCTATGAAGAGTCCACTGCAAGAATGATGGATGTCACTTTCTTGTCGAAAATGAACCAAGACTGTCAATGCATAGCTTAAGACATATAGAATGTACATAGAGAGTTTTATGGCATTAACACTGATAGTCATTGTCCAGTAATGATCGGAAAATCACAGTTAAGCTTTGAGCGCTAAGCATTTCAAACTTTCAATTGCGTCTCGTGCAAAATGTGTTCCAAATGACATCCATCATTCTTGCAGTGGACTCTTCATATAAGACTATATAGCCGGCACTCAATAAAATATAGAAATCAAAATCTAATTTAAGTTATTCTCTACATCTACTTATATAACCCCAAAACGTTACACTTTCATATCATCAATATACTGTAGCATTAATATGTATAATTAATGAAAAATAATCACATCATGGCATTAACTACAATAATATTTCATTTCTAATGATAATAATGTCATCAAACCACCTCAAGTTTTGTAGTTTTTAATATCCAATACACAGCTGTACTCAGAAAATTACACACCACAGAATCGAACCTGTAAATTATTTTTAGTAAGTTAAATTTTTAATAACCAATTTAATTTGAGCTCTAAATATGTCAGCATTATTGCAGATCATGGCCTTCGTGTAATATTGTTTACTGTAGTGTGTGTTTTGTTTTATTCTGAAATGCAACACGGCCGACTTGATGTTACCTTCACTTTTTTGTATAAAGGAAAAGCGAAACGAGCATCAAGTCGGCAGTGAATGCAATTAGCTAGTTCTCAAAATTGACGACAGATGGATTTTGGAAAATAGGAAAATTATATAGGAAAATTGACATTTCACTGAAAACTACTACTTTTCCGAAAAACTTTGGGTTCCAAGCTTCAAAATGAGGGGCCATTTATTAAAATCCGTTCAGCTGTTTTCCCGTAATTTCCATTACCAGTTCAAATTATATATATAGATTAATTTAATTCCCAATATTAAGCTATCATGGCCTTCGGAATAATAGTAAAATCACAGTCTAGTATATACAATCACGACGATCAATACGTAGTAAATATGCATCCATAGATAGTTGCTAACCAGTAGGATCGCTACTATCGTACTATAGCTTAAGTTGTGAGGGTGCTAGGAACATTAGACTGCGGAGGTACTACTTCTCATTGTCTGTAATGAGGTGATATTAGCGATCCTAGTGGTGAGCAACTATCTATGGATGCATATTTACTAAGTATCGAGCTTCGTGAATGTATATAATAGACTGTGGTTATAGTTCGCGACAAGATATATAATTATTATTATCTAACCTGGATGTAGTTTAATGAGAGCTTAAAGCCTAGATTGGGTTGGTGAAACGCATATTTCTTTATGTGTCAATTGAAAAGATTTTAAGTAACAATTAAAGTTAAATAGGTTAGTAAAATCGGCTCTTAATCACAAATTTGAATGAATACCTCTTTTTTACATTTTATGTTAACAGTTCCATTTAAAGAGAACTAAACATTTTGTTTAGTAAAACTGGAAACGTAATTCAGGATAAACAATTGAAATTTCACTTTATCATCTTCATAACCAGAGCCTATTTGAAGCGGCAAGGTTACTGTCCCGTACCGGTTAGAAGAAAATGTCATTCCTCATGAATGAATTACAATTACAAACAATAACATCTTCTCACGTAAGACAAGTCTTTCCCTGCATCGAGTATGGCATCCATCATGTCCACCGCTGTGAAGTGACAGCATATTACCTGACCGTGAAACGAGCGAGCTCAGGTTCAAATTCTGGCTGGGACAAGTTACCTAGTTGAGGTTTTTTGCAAGGTTTTCCCTCAACCAATTGAAGAAGAATTGTTTCGTACCTTTCGAAGTTGGATCTCGGACTCATTTCTCCACGTCTTCGATACTTTTAAATATTTTGAAAAATTCAATGTGATAGAAATGGAGAATATTATTTTTGAAACATTTCTATACCTGAATTAAAAATAAAATTTAAAATTTTGGGGTCCCAGGGTCAAAATTGTCTCCAAATTTTTATTTTCTGTGAAGACTTGATTTGGGAATTTTGGGTCCCTAGAATGATTATGTGACCAGTTTTTTTTTTCAATTTTTTTTTTCAACATAAATTCAGGTCTGAAAGGGTTAATGTCTAAGATTTCCGTATTATGCCAAGCACCACTAGTTCCATCTACCTAGACCTAGTAGAACCACGTCCTTATTCGTTAAAATCCTTTCAGTAAGTTAATAATAATTCATTAACAAACCAACATAACGTTTCAGAGACCGAAGACAAAATTACGAAACTAGTAACTAAACACTGAGAACTAATAAGTCACTATTTCGTCTTTCGAGAGACCGGTCAC
This sequence comes from Periplaneta americana, assembly GCA_025594305.2. Taxonomy (NCBI): domain Eukaryota; kingdom Metazoa; phylum Arthropoda; class Insecta; order Blattodea; family Blattidae; genus Periplaneta; species Periplaneta americana. The sequence goes on along the minus strand of JAJSOF020000038.1, from coordinate 71,147,946 downwards.
TACAGATTTATCTTTCTAACTTTAGGTACCTATCGCATTTACGTGGCCAATTATTTCTAAACTATGCTGTCGCTGAGATTCCATACATGTAACTCAAGAAACGTTCCTTTACAGCGCTCATATAATTCTCTTTACTAGATAAAAGAAACTTATATAGCTTTCTTTTGAGAGACGGTTTCAATAGCCGGATGGAAAAAAAAATGTCGCTAGGGTCTAAAAATTCTTTGAATTAAATTTGTTTTGAAGGACGGGCGGGGAAGCAGAAAAGGCTTACTACCCGTTGTCTGCGTCTGGGACAAACAAATGAAGCGACTTGCGTAAACGTCACAGGACTATTCTTTTTCTTTTGCAATTTAACGTTCCACTTCCGTTTCTGAAACCCTTCTGACTTCTTTGTCAGTCTTTTCCTCAAAGAATTGCTGATGTTTTGTTAGAAACTGCCAATTCAATAAGTTTTTACATACGGTACTAAGTTTCTGGAGCATTTTGGTTCAAAACTTTTGCGTAAGTAATGCTATCAAGCAAGTAAATTTAATTGAAGGAGAAATGTTTGTTTTGAGAGAGGGAGAAATAATTCGTCCGGCCTTAATTAAGGATGACCACGAGGACCCGGAAATTAATAGCAAACAAATATAATCAATTAAATATGAATATTGTTATAAAATAAAATTTAATAATTAAGCATCATTGATTATCAATTATAAAATAAAATCTTAGAAGATGATTATAAAATTATACTTATAAATAAAAGATTTTATTTAAAATTGGCATATCCTTAATTAAGGCCTTCTGAGTGGTATAAATGAAATTGTATAATCTGCAGGGAATCTTTAAGAATTTGCGAGAAGATTTTTTGAATTTCAAAAGATTATATTGATAATTGTTTTAAAAAATTATATGTAAATTTTGTTAAAGAACTCCGAGCACCAAAAAATAAACCTGTCACTGACCAATTGAAGAGAGGGATGTTATACTTGGCACTAAGGTAGGGAATACAAGGTTCATTAATGGCCCTCTTTTCCTGATCAACCTGATGAGCTTGGTTTAGATCTCTCTCCATGCGTATAGTTGGATCTATGATAATAGTCTTTTGTTGTTGCCTGTTTATTGCTATTATATCCGCTCTTGTCCACACCTGTGGAGTAACGGTCAGCGCGTCTGGCTGGTTCGAATCCCGGTCGGGGCAAGTTACCTGGTTGAGGTTTTTTCCGGGGTTTTCCCTCAACCCAATACGAGCAAATGCTGGGTAACTTTCGGTGCTGGACCCCGGATTCATTTCACCGGCATTATCAGCTTCATGTCATTCAGACGCTAAATAATCTAGATGTTGATACAGCGTCGTAAAATACACCAATAAAAAATATATATCCGCTCTTCTGTGAGAGTCGTCTTCAGAAATGCAGTGGACCTCTTCATGAACTTCCCAACCCTTGTTCCGAAGAAGACAATATGAAAACATGTAACTGAAATAAATAATCCATACGGAAAAAAATGAAGAACGTACCATAAAGTAAACATCAGATGTGAAAGTTTTGTGCAGGGAGAAAAAGAGTGAAATGTATTCATATTCAATTCTAGAGCCTAATAAAATGTTTCTACCACCATTCCGCATAAAGTTAGGCTTAAGGGCGGTCATCAAGACCCAAAATGAAAAAGAAAATGGACATTTTTATTTTTTACACTTCATGAAAGTATGGTTTATTCGGCTTAATTTGGTGATTGGTTTATTTAAATATTCGAACATTTATTTTTTTTAATATAAAAAATTAGTATATTTATGTTTTTGTTTTAGTACCAATTTTAACAAAACAATTATTATCTCAGGAACTAATTGTCTTAGAAGGCTGTGGCTTAGCTTGTTTTGTAGTAAAGCCTTTGTTTCAAGATCTTGTCCATTCTGATTTACAAAACAAGAATAGTAATATACGTTACAAGAGCGGTATGTTGACGTTTTCATGGTCGAGGAAAAGATTGAAAAAGCGAAACGTAGTTGAGCTTTTTTAATTTCCGAGAACATGAAAACAAACATACCGCTCGTGTATCGTACATCATTTTGTGCGAAGACCGTTTATCACATACCTGAAAGACGAATTTCTAATCAGTTGCAATGAAATCTCCATGTTGGTTTCTGTTTAATGACGGCAACTTCGGAAAACCAAAATATCTTTCTTCAACATTGTTGCTGTAAAATGTTTTCTGTGTTTACTATACTCCAGCAGGCCGTGATATACGTCTGTCTTTTTTTTCCCCAGTCTATAAATGCGAACTTAAAACAAACTGTATGGTTATGTAATGATTTATTTTTCATTTTAATATTTTAACAATATTATTTATATAACACATTGCAGTAATAACATCCGCATCTGGAATCTTGTCGATTTTTTCACGGCTTCCTTAATGTTACTTTTATCAGGAATGCAATAAGTTTCGTGGAGTAGTAGACATTACTTAATTTTTGCAAATATTTAAAAACAATAATTAACATTGCAATTTAGGTGAAATTGCAGTGGTAAGTTTCAATTTATAATTATTACTATGTTAAACGTCTCTAAAAATCATATGTTAAAAGCCTAAAGCAGTAAAATGAATGTCGCGCTTAAGCGGTAAGAAGAGGGAAATTGTTATGTGTGTGTGGTTGGGAATACTGAATGTGGTATTTCTCACTTACCGCGTATTGGTTCTGTGCGGAAAACAAGCAAACACGCACGATCTCGCACAAAAATGTTTGAGAGGAAGAACTCAGAATTCAGTGGACTCTCCTAAATTCGACTGAACAGAATTGCAAGTCCAGTCCAATAAGAGTAGTGGGTGTGGCAGGTGAAATGAATACAAATTCTTATTGGTTATCCATCAACGAATATAGTACTGCACTTGCATTTCCTGCCCGCCCCGAGACTTGTGTATGCGCTTCTACAGGGACATCATTTTATTTTTACTTCAATTTTTATTGTACCTGAGTTTTTTAATGTACTTCACTCCCACCCCTTCTACTAAGAAAGTTCCAACTCCACACAGAACCAAGACCGCAGATAGTAAGCAGTACTGAGTTACTGAGTATAGTACGTTTCCAGAAATATGTTCGCGTTTTCCAGTGACGAAAGAGCTTTCAATATTGAATCATATTTTCGCACAGGTATTGTCCGTTTGCCTATGTCGCATCTCGATTTCCCCCACCTGCTTCTGCTCGCCCCTCTGTAAAGCTGGGCTGTCTTAGCTCTTTTCTGAAAACATTAATTTCTCTTAGGAATTGGAAGTTTACGTAATATTATACAGCTGTTTAATTTAACTTAAATAAAAGGACCTCGTTAAGTAATTAACTGTCACGTGATTTCCTCCTTTCTACAATCCTGCGGCATAACCACTTGGACGGACAGTAGATAGCATGTCTGAGTAATTTTATATTTTCGGGTCGGGCAGAAGTGAAGATTGAATTCACAGTACGTAGAGTAGGTGCAGAATTACTCCAACATGAGTTACTAGTACGAAGGACGAAACTGGCAATTGGAATTAGATGCAGTAGTCTATAGTGCGATAATATGCACAAAAGAACTGAATCCTGTATCGAAATGAATGGCCACCATTTTCAAAATTGTGTTTATATATTCATATTATGATTATTTTTCAATTTAACTTCTTTCTCTATAGTGTACGCTAATGTGCTGTAGACTGTATAATATACACTGCATAATGAATACGTTCGCATGGATAACTCACTTCGTGAGTAAAAACACTTATTCTTAATACAGTACTGTACTTTGATTAAAGAAAAACCTAATGAAAATTATCAGACTCAAAATCGCGATATTTCCTAGTTTACGTAAATGGATGAACTACTTTTCATCCATCCTATACCTAGTAGAGTGATTTGTGTTTTATGCCAGTATCATCGAACTCCAGTCTTGGAGGGGGAGCAAGCGGTGTTTCCGGTTCTCTAAAGGTATAGACAGGTTAATATTAAAAATGTTAGCAAAAATAAAATGATGTCCCTGTAGTACCACAGTGAGTTTCACAAACGGCACAATTCTCAAATAGAGAAAGAAGAGTTCATTAATTTAAATACAGTGATTAAATATGGATGTCCTAATCAATAAAATATTCTGTTTTCCTTAACAAAAGTATCACTACAAGACACAGAACCAATTCACATTCAAATGGCAAACCCATTTCTTAGTGCCGTATAGGGGCGTGTCTAATTCTCCTACGTAAGTAGTCGAACTATAGGATGTCGAACTTGTTTTTTGTCGAACTTAAGAGCTTCCACTGTATTAATGAATCTTTGAATGACGTTGTTTGATACCGAGTCCCAAAAAATGCGTTTGTTGGTATGTCAACGTTGGAACTTGATGCTGTACTCACATTTAATGATGGATACACTGCAAGAATACGGTGTTGAAGAATCTAGTAGGTATTCAAATGGGATGCAATATCTCGAAAAACATGTCGAACTTGGAACTTCTTGTAGGGAATATTTTTTACATTATAATATTCTCACTGTTTATGGCATATATTTTTAATGTATTGCAATTAATTTATTCAAATCTTTCCGACTTTCACCAAAACAGTGACTTTCACACTTATGATACTCGCAATAAGAAAATTAGTAGAGGAGAAAAATTCGCTCCGGCGCCGGGATCGAACCCGGGTCCTTGGTTCTACGTACCAATTGCTCTAACCACTGAGTTACGCCGAAGTTCAATCCAAAGCACCGGATCGAATCCTCCTTCCCTAGTGTTTTTCCCTTTGTGGTCTGACTTCAAGCTCGACATATACCCTATGTTGACATGCAGTAACTTACATTAAGTCAACTGCAATTATACAAGCAGCGCATTCAATTGAGTGACTTGGTGGCCGGGATTCAACAGTAATATGCACTGTTGGGCGAAGAATCTACGTAAGATTAATTTTTGGTTCTACAGAATATATATTGTGAATTTTATTAGTAACAACAATGTAATTTATTCGCCACAACAATAATTCCTTTCTACAATTCCTTAACGCTCTCGTCAACAATTGATCTTCCTCAACACAGTATTCGTTATGACTTCAACGACAATGATAATTTATTGGACTATTACGCACAACAATGAACTGTTAATCTTAACTAATATTTACAAAGTACTATTTACAAATCAGAACTACCAGTTCTCAGTTCACAGTTCTTCTATCTCAGTCACTCGAGTTCACAGTATCTCGAACCACAGACCTTCAGAGACAGTTCACTGTACTCGAACTCGGGTCCCTCCAACTGCGGTCCCTGCACTTATCCACTGCACTCGAACTCAGGCCTTCGGATGCTGACGCAGATGCGGACGCACACTCGAGTCGAACTCCGGTACACAAGACTGGCTTCCTTGCTCTGGCTTTCTCACTGACTGAATAACTGAAAACTCAGAAACTGCTGTCGTTCCTTCGCGACCGTAATTTATAACCACAGCGACGTAACTGTCTCTAGAGATGGCATTCCAGAGAAATCCAATCTCCTCTCTACCAGCACCAGATGCGCGCGCAAACTCGTCGCGTGACGTAATACACCCTTCTTTCTCTTCACCGCGCGACGTCACTCAATAGTGCGATCTGCTTTCTTGCGGGACGCTGGTCGTACTCACGTCGCTGTCAATAATATGTTACTAATAATAGCTATTAGAGGAGAAAAATTCCCTCCGGCACCGGGGCTCGAACACGGGTCCTTGGTTCTACGTACGATATACAGTATATTAAGTCAATTGCCATTATACAAGGAGCGCACTCAATTGAGTGACTTGGTGGCCGGGATTCAACAGTAATATGCACTGTTGGGTGAATAATCTACGTAAAGATTAATTTATTTGGTCCTACAGAATATATCTGTTACGGTAACAATAGTTATTAGAGGAGAAAAATTCCCTCCGGCGCCGGGGATCAAACCCGGGTCCATGGTTCTCCGGCGCCGAAGCAAATTTTTTTCCTCTAATAACTATTGTTACCACAACAGATATAAGCTATTCTGTAGGACCAAAAAAATTAATCTTTACACAATTAAAATAGTTCAAGTATTCCGGTACACCACCTTACAAATATTAGCAGAACTTAATTGGTTTCTGGTATAAAATTTTATAATACATTGCCTGAGGATATTAAATATACAAATAATATACTTAAATTCAGGATATATATAAAAAAGGAAATTGATACATTTGTGTCCTTGTAGTCTAGAGGATACACGTGTAGGCCTTTGAACTATTGCTAATGTATTTTATATTTGACTTTATAGTAATTTTAACGTATTTAAATGTATTTTATTGACAATGTCTATGCATACTTATGACTCTGACAATAAAGTATATCTACCATTTATCTACGTATGAGTATTTTAACAGACACAAAGTAATCGATGGCAACAGAAAATATGAGAAAATATGTACGTATATTAATTACATCTCCAAACAATAGTTAAATTAGGTTGAATCATATGTCCTCCTGTAATTTTTTTAGTGTGCAAAAATGCATCTAATGAAGTTATGATTTTTAATTATGCCTATATATATTTTATTTATTTCATATTTATCTACATATTTTACTATTTTAGCTACATAATATGTACATATTTCTCATTTTCATATTACATAAAATCTGCTATAATAATTAGAGCTTATTACGCAGAACTGAGACAACTTTGGATTGGATTCGAATTAACCCTAAATTGTGTGTTCTTTATTCCTAATGATTTTGTTTTATTTTATTGGGTTATTTTACGACGCTGTATCAACATCACAGGTTATTTAGCGTCTGAATGAAATGAAGGTGATAATGCCGGCGAACTGAATCCGGGGTACAGCACCGAAAGTTACCGAGCATTTGCTCGTATGGGTTCAGGGAAAACCCCGGAAAAAAACTCAACCAGGTAACTTGCCCCGACCGGGATTCGAACCCGGGCCACCTGGTTTCGCGGCCAGACGCGCTGACCGTTACAGACTATTTCTAATGAAAACCTGTAACTATTGTACTTCATGTACATGGAATAGGCATTGAATGAACCTTCTGTGTGGGAGAGGCTTTTGATTAGAAATCAAAACACACAACGCAGAGCTAATCTGAATAATTTTGTAACGAAGGGACAATTAGCCGTATCAAGAATATTTAACATTGGCGTCAGTCAGCAGTCAATGATGGATGTAACAGTATTTAAATTTCCATTTCAGTCATCACTGAATGAAAATGTAAATAAAGATACCACCATCAGCTCATTTATTACAAAACAAGTGATATTAACAATTCTCTTAATTAGCATTGGAATAATGGGATTTGATCAAAACTGATTGACCGTTGTGTTTTTGTAGATAATACAGAAACCTGTAATAATTTAAATCAGAACTATCTCATTTCATGTGCACGTTTGCCCGGAATGTTGATTAGCACATAGTGAATGTGAACAAATTCCTCCAATTTATTTCGAAGAAATCAGTGTGCAAAAATAATGGACGGATGAACGTGACCGAGGTTGCATTTCCGTTAACGAGGATGCTAAAATCGAAGTTTCACAGTTCCATTACAGTTTGATTGTACTGAGTAGAGTAAGGGGGAAAAAGTAACAAACAAATAATCGAATCCCTTCAATTACGTGATACGTATATGCTGTTCGTGATGGTCATTCGGAGCATAGTTAACATTATAAGAATCTTTGGAATTTTAAATAAAAGTTTGATACCTCTTTTAATTTTTGTCTTCCTGCTTTAAGCAAATACCTTACTATAATAATACCGGACATCTGTATACTAGCACCATTGAAATGATTGCGAAATATCGCGGACCTGACATCTAGTGGAGCGGCGTGAAATTACGTCCACAAATACAAATATTAATATAGCGGGATTCGGACTATTGTTTAAAACGTGAGTTACTAATGTGGAATTATATATGAAACACTTAAGAAATGTTGAATAGTATTTAATGTAAAATTATTATCTTATATCAAAGTTGCATATTATGAGAAATATTGCATACTTCATATTATTTTCCGTACCGGTAATTAATTGTTACATATTTTTTCTTTGGTTACTGAGACAAAATCAATTCTGATATTAGGAACGAATTTACAATAATGCTTTATATATGCATTGCTGACAACTGCAAAGATAAAATTGATAGTAATCTGATGCTTGTAATAATTAGTAAAGGCATGTGGACAACAATAAAACTTAATTTGATAAAACCTTAAAATTTCCAATACAGTACATTTTAACTTCTGTTCATTTAATAGGTCTAAATAAAAAAACTAATTTGTATTTTTCTATCAACACAAAGGCGAAAGAATCAGGCCTACTAAAGAATGTTGTTGACTCAAGTTTTATGAACTGTCGGAAATCGAAAGTACGATTTGGAGCAATTTGTAATGCTGCAATTGTCACAATTATAAACAGCACATATACACCCTGACATTTTAACACTAGTACTAATTCATAAAACTATTAACAAATTAACTAGCCCAGCAACAATATACATTGCAGTTGATTACAGTTTGTTTCGCGAGTATCTCCATCCCGGCAGGTAGGTAGCAGCACCATCGTCGTTCGCACGTAACGCACGTTTGCTGTCCTGTATTATTATAGTAACGTATTTGTATAAATTTCGGAGCATAATTAGCATTATAAGAATCTTTGGAATTTTAAATAAAAGTTTGATACCTCTTTTAATTTCTGTTTTCATACGTCTTTCATTAAGATAAACAAGGCAGAGCCTTCATGTTAACTACTTCATAATCGCTTCCTCATTCCATGAGGCCTAGTCTGCAGACAACAATGCAATTGTTGATACTCGAAACGATTCACACATCAATATGACGCCAGTGAGTTGTTTGAAATTGTTGTAATTAATAATAATAATTTGGATAGGTCACTGGTTGAAAATAAACTGCCTACTGAAGGATGCACTGGAAAGAATGGTGAATGGAAGAAGAGTTCGGGGCAGAAGAAGATATCAGATGATAGACGACATTAAGATATATGGATCATATGCGGAGACAAAGAGGAAGACAGAAATCCTTTGGCAGAACATTATGAATACTGTAAATGAATAATAATAATAATAATAATAATAAATAATAATAATAATAATAATAATAATAAAATTAAAATAATAATAATAATAATAATAATAATAATAATAAATAATAATAATAATAATAATAATAATAATAATAATAATAATTTAAGCTTTGCCCAATGGGAATTAGGAAGTATTTTTATAATTTGATTAAAATGTGATTGTGACGTATGTGATGGATTTATTAAAAAATTTGCAGTTTTTATTGTGTCCCGTTTTTTTACAAAATGTCCCAGGTTTTTAAGTAAAAAAGTTTGAAACGTCTCAGTTTCTTTAAATTATATTATGGGAACCCTACCTCATTGTCACTGTCACACGTAATTATTTCACTGGGATAGAGAAGCAACATAATATATTATAGAACGATGAACAGTCGATGTTTTCAGTTTTAACATACACGCGTAACAATCCGAACTAAAGAATAATTTGCTTGTGTCTCCTTATCTCGCCCTCCTTTCTTTGTGACCTTGGCCAGGCTTGGAAATACTCTGCTTCCATGGAGAAGGTCCAGTTGTGGGGTTGCCACATTAAAGTCTCCCATTGGTCAAGTATTCCATACAATATACATCATTCCCTCCGTAGTGATGTAACAGTTACACCGCTGTGACCCGGTCGCCATATCCTCGTCAGTGAAAGCAGGGAGGTTTTCGCGCAGATGAGGATGGCAGGTGAATAGGAGAGACTGTTTGGGACGCATTGCTGACACTCCTGTCCATGATAACGAGACATGAACACTCCATACAGCTGATGAAAGGAGACTAACAACTGTGGAAATGCGATTTTGGCACAGAACAGCTGGCTACACTCTGTCGGACAAATATGGCGATAAGGGACTGGAGAAAATCTCTATGATTGCGTGTAACACCTATACAGAAATTAGGGTACAGATAATGTCATATAAATATTACAGCAGAGTTGAGTGTGAACGTGTATTCAATACCACTAACGTCATTTTCAACGAAATTACGAGAAATTTTGACCAGTAATCTCTAAACTTTGATGTTCATAAAACTTAAGGGAAGAGGATGGTATTTTTTGGTGAAAAATGAGTAAATTTTCAAAAAACAATTTTTTTCCTTAAAATACTCTGTGATATGTGTAGAATACATTGTATAATATTTTGTGGGTATTTGTGCCTTATCGGTTGTTGAGACGCCATTTTTAAACTTCCTGCGCTCTGGATTTTAAATTACACCGCACTTTGTTTGTTGTTTCCGGAACTTCATTTTTTCAAAACCAAATTTTTCTTTAAAATACTCTGTGATGTGTGTGGAATATATTGTATAACATTGTGTGTATCTGTGCCCTTATTGGATGTTGAGACGCCATTTTTAAAGTTCCTGCGCTCTGGATTATTAAATCACAGCCTCTTTGATTGCTGTTTCTGGAGCTTTATTTTTTTTTTGCTACATAGCCAGACAAAATCGATATAATTTTTGAACTATTAAAGATATATGAATGAAATTTAGAATACACATTCTCTAGACTACTAGGAAACTTTTCTCTGTGACGGAATTTCCCTAATTGATTTCATTTTAAAAATAAGTCTCTCTGTTGCAAGAAAGAAAATAAAAAAAAATGTTATTAAATTTTAATTGTTTATTTTACAAATGTAGGAACTAATATCAAAATTCTGTTATAGACAGTTTGTAGAGCGTGCTTTTACAAATAAATTGTAACATTGTGTTTGAATTTATCTTTAAAAATGGCTTGGATATATCGAGTTTAGTAAAATCCTGCATTGGGTACATTTTTTTTTTTCAAATCTGGCTCCCAAATAATTTATTCAAAATATTTATATTTTGTTGAGTTGCTATAGCCGTGAGCTCTCTACATACAAAAAATTAATATTTTACACCAAATAGGAAAAAAGTTTTAAAAATTATCATCCTCTCCCCTTAACGGACCACCAATTTCTAAATTGTACGCCCTATCACACGTCTGGTCATGGTTATTACATCACAGCTCGTAGATGGGTATCGACCACGGCAAAAACAGGATACAATTAAGAGGACAAGAGGGGAATATGGAACACCTTTTGTTTACTTAAGTATGCATGTTAGAACAGCGAAGATTTATTTTGGTTGTACTCGATAAGTATTTTTTAAGTTGATTATTTAACGACGCTGTATCAACTACTAGGTTATTTAGCGTCGATGAGATTGCTGATAGCGAGATTGTATTTGGCGAGATGAGGCCGAGGATTCGTCATAGATTACTTGGCATTCACTTTACGGTTGGGGAAAACCTCGGAAAAAACCCAACCAGGTAATCAGCCCAAGCGGGGATCGAACCCGCGCCCAAGCGCAACGTCAGACCGACAGGCAAGCGCCTTAACCGACTGAGCCACGCCGGTGGCTTCGATAAGTATTGTTTAGTAGTATTTGTAGTGGGAGGAACAACAAAAATAAATAAATAATAATAATAATAATAATAATAATAATAATAATAATAATAATAATAAATAATAATAATATAATAATAGCAAATAATAATGGAGTAAGACCAAAACTTCCTAACGTTGTAAGCGCCACGGAAATAGTTGCAATAATTTAAAAACGTAAATAAAGGTGAATAAAAAGTGTAGGCCTAAATAAATGTAAATACTAAGTAGAAATAAATGATAATAATAATAATAATAATAAGAAGAAGAAGAAATAATAATAAGAAGAAGAAGAAGAAAAATAAGAAATAATAATAAGAATAATAATATAAAATAAAAATAAATACATCCGCCCCTGAGCACGAGTTCTACTCTTTCAGGAACGAGCTAAAGATTTCTGTATATATTATATTTTATGTTACAATTATTAGCAAAAATAAATAAATGAATAAATAAATAAATAAATAAATGTATTAATAAAAGTAAATAAAATAATAAGTTTAAATAAATGTAGTTAATAATAAGTAAAATGTAAATATAAGTTTAAATAAATGTAAATACTAAGTTGAAATAAATGATAATATAATAATAATAATAATAATAATAATAATAATAATAATAATAATAATAAAATATAAATAATAATAGTTGAAATAAATATAGATAATAATAAAATATAAATAATAATGATAAAATATAATAATAATAATAGATTTAAATAAAAAATTAGTTGTAATAAATTGTGATATAATAAAAATAAAATAATAAGTTGAAATTATATGTATAATAATAATAATAATAATAATAATAATAATAATAATAATAATAATAATAAGTTGAAATAAATATATATAAGAATAATAAGTAAATGAAAATAATAAGTTGAAATAAATGTAGGTAATAATAATAATAATAGTAATAATAATAATAAAATGTAAATAAGTTTAAATAAATGTAGATACTAATAATAATTGTAAATAAATGTGAATAGTAAGTTAAAAATAAATGTAAATGTAGGTAATATGGGAAACAGTAAGAGAATAGCCAGAGACTTGTTAATCTTACATCTCCCTAATCTCAATTCGAACATCCCAAGTTCCCAATTTCAGCATCTTCCTTAGAGCATTCCTATTTTCTGTTTAAATTTGATAACCATTTACTGAATCACCCTGTATATTATTGGGTCAATAAAATTTATCCCCGACAAAATATCTACATCCATTACTTACGTCATCACAGTATTTTCTCTTTACATTTTGTATCAAGAGGAAGCAACAACATATTGATACGAATATATAATTTATCAATGTAACCAACTTTATGGAATTATAACGTTTTCTGTGCGTTCGCTTGCTATTCACTCAGCTACCCAACCGTGATATTACTTCGTGTGCAGTAGGAAGAGATTATGTTCAATAAATCCATAAATGGATGATGTAGAAGTATAGTCCACTCTTGCTCTGAACCCCTCCTTTGCAAGGAGGAATATGAAGCGAGCTGCAGCGTCGTTTAAAATAATTAATAGTCGTTTAACGTCTGTTTAAAACTCACCCTCAAGAAATTAATCTGATATTTCAGCAACCCCATTCAGATTCTGCTCTAAGCGGAATTTCATAGTCGGTAATAAAATGGGAAGATACAAATCCATTAATGAGCCTAAGTTATAATTGTTCCAATTTTAAACTCATTTAAATTTGCACACTGCCAAGATATTTGTAACTGCGACTGTATAAATTTGAGCGGTAGATTGCATCTCGTTAAGACACCTCCTTTGCGCCTCCTTTGTGAAGCACAGAGAAAGATTTTGATACCTACATCAATTCCGTTTTGCGTGTGCGGTTGTGATGCCATCCTTCAGACTTTCTAAGATGAGATTTTCCACATCCCAAACATGCTTTTTATACCATGCCGCACATTTCATTCTATTTCACTTTCAAATCTCTCTCATTAAATATTCATTCAGTCCCTCACAAATCTTCCACTCCTTTGAAAAAAATCGGGGAATCGAATCACTGGAATCAAAAGAGAAATGTATGTCTAGTCAAAAACACGAATACTGGTTTTGATGTCATAAGCGACACATTTAGAGCATCATCCATGAGGCAACTAAGCCAGAAGATAATGGGTTAGGTTGGCCAGCTCCTTTTCCCCCTCCGTTGCATACATCGCTGACACAGTTCATTAACCAGACTTGATATTACAAGGTGCAATCAATATATCTCCGAACCGCACTTGTTATTTTTACTAACATTTGTAATATTAACCTGACTATACCTCTGGATTAACGGATGAAAACCGGAAATACCGTTTGCTACTTCCTTCCACGACTGGAGTTCAATGATACTGGCGTAAAATACAAACAAATCACTTTACTAAGTATAGGAGGAAAAAAGTAGTTCATCCATTTACGTAAACTAGGAAATATCGCGATTTTGAGTTTGATAATTTTCATTAGGTTTTTGTTTAATCAAAATACAGTACCGTATTAACACTTAGTGTTTTTACTCACGTACTGAGCTATCCATTCGGACGTATTCATTATGCAGTGTATATTATACTGTCTACAGCACATTAGCGTACAATATAGAGAAAGAAGTTAAATTGAAAAATAATCATAATTTATTTAAACACAATTTTGAAAATGGTGGCCGTTCATTTCGATACAGGCTTCAGTTCTTTTGTGCATATTATCGCACTATAGACTATTGCATCTAATTCCAATTGCCAGTTTCGTCCTTCGTACTGGTAACTCATGTTGAAATAATTCTGTACCTACCCTATAAAAGAATACCTTACGTACTGTAAATTCAATCTTCACTTCTGTCCGATCCGAAAAGATAAAATTACTCAGACATGCTATCTACTGTCCGTCCAAGTGGTTTTGTCGCAGGGTCGTAAAAAGAGGGAAATCATGTGACAATTACTTAACAAGGCCCTTTTATTTAAGTTATTTTGAACAGTTGTATAATATTACGTAGACGTCCAATTCCTAACAGAAATTAATGTTCTCAGAAAAGAGCTAATACAGCCAAGCTACTAGCCTTTACAGAGGGGCGAGCAGAAGCAGATGGGGAAACCGGGTTGCGAAGTATAGACAAACGGACGACAGTGCCTGTGCGAAAATATGATTCAATATTGAAAGTTCTTTCGTCACTGGAAAACGCGAACATATTTCTGGAACGTACTATACCCACTAACTCAGTACTGCATACGCGGCCTCGGTTCTGTGTGGAGGATGCTTGGAGTTTACTAGTAGAGGGGTAGGAGTGAAGTACATTCAAAAACTCAGGTAGAATAAAAATTGAAGTAAAAATAAAATTATGTCCCTGTATTTATTGTCCCCTTAAACGTAGGTTACATGTGCGTGTCACTGAAGATCATTGCTTCCATGCCTGTTGAGTCAGTCTATCAAACAGCGTCAGATTATCTTTAAGAACTGAGCTTCTACACGTGATTTTGTGCAAACATGTTAAGGACCTATTGCGATTTTTCCTGGAATCTCTCCACAAACGCCTTATGGCTAGTCTTCTTCTCTGCCTTTCAAGTGACGAATTTAGTATAGATTCCAGGCGTTTCCCTGGTTCTGAATAACTTCTCCTTTTACCAAGTCCTGTGTGTTGCTTGCATTCAATACAGTCCGGGAACTTATTGATTGTCCCTTATATGCAACAATTAAAGAGTGTCATTCCAAAACTCGCTCACACCAGTTGACCATTTTTATGCATTCATTAATTAACATCAAAATTTTAATTTACTTATTTTAATTTTTGTATTATTATTATTATTATTTATATTATTATTATTATTAGTAGTAGTAGTAGTAGTAGTAGTAGTAGTAGTTATAGTAGTAGTAGTAGTAGTACTATTATAGTAAATTTTTTATTGATTTCAATTCTTTTATTTTTTATGCACGACGCAGTACATGCATCTCACTTTACGATATGCGTCAAGAGGAAAAACAATTGAAGAATGTGATCCCAAAATACAGATGCACAATATTCAAGTTTCGATCGCACCAATGCATGTGTATTAAAAAAGAATTAGGCGTACAAAAAGAATACATTATTGACCGTATTATTCTCAACATTTTGGTTGCGTGATTGTAAATGCAATGAACGTGACTATGAAAATACAATTTACCGTCAATTAATATACCCAGATCTTTTACACAATCCGTTGTTAATTGGAAAATTATTTAGATAATAATTTAATTTACTTTAATAATTTAAATTTAATAATTAAATCTTGAACTCTTCTATTCCTTCGTACCTGTCGTCTCGCTTCACTTACCTTTCTTCCCACCACAATTTGAACACACGCTCTCGCCATGAAACAATACTAACAATACCATCCCATCGCACCTCCTCATACTCATCCTCTTTCATAATAGCCCTGCCAAGACTCTAGAATTCGTTACCTGCTAGCATCAGGGACTGTCGAAATAAAACTCAATTCAAACGCAAACTTACTAGGCACTTGGTCAGTAATTGAGACTCGTTCAGACATTGTTTCTTGTAAATAGTTCTCTTAATCTATCACAAAATATTTCAATATCCGGTAATTTCATCACTATAGAATTTTGTTATTCTACGTTTAAATTGTAATTCTGTAAATACAAAAATATTCTTTGTTCTTAACTTCTATGATAAAATGTCTAGCTTTCATTAATCAGGTAATCTTGTCGTAAGAGTTTTTAATTTTTATTGTAATTGTAATTGTAAATTTAATATTAATTGTAATTTTATTGTTCATATTATAGTTTTAGTTTTAATCCCCTGGTAGAGGGGCAGAGAAGGCCTAATTATCTCTACCAGGTCAAATAAATAAATACCATCCCATCGCAATACTCATCTTCTTTCACAATACCCCTGCCAAGACTCTGGAATTCGTTACCTGCTAGCATCAGGGATAGTCGTAATAAAAACTCAACTCAAACGCAAACTTACTAGGCACTTGGTCAGTAATTTAAGACTCGTTCAGACATAGTTTCTTGTAAATAGTTCTCTTAATCTATCACAAAATATTTCAATATCCGGTAATTTCACCACTATAGAATTTTGTTATTCTAGGTACAATTTTTAATTCTGTAAATACAAAAATATTCTTTGTTCTTAACTTCTATGATAAAATGTCTAGCTTTCATTAATCATTTTTTTTTTAATTTTAAAGACATGTTGGTCCGTTAAGTACAATATCAATGTTTTCTTCGTCACATACACTTCCATGTTAATACATCGTCCCCAGTATACTCTATGATACCTAGATAATTTTATCTTGCCACTTGTTTTTAATGGCATATTATTTGATTGCCTATTATACCATTTTAATTTTTAACGACTGTTTTTAACTAGATTAGCTCAAGTGTTCAATATAGGTTAACATGTTTTACTTTGACATGAAGATGCTAATTTATTTGGTGAAAACGTTTGTCATTATGTGTAAATGTTATCTCATGTAGTAACATAAAGATTTAATGTATTTAATATTGTTAAGTATTGACTGTATTAAATTCAACCATTAATTTCATTAATCAGGTAATCTTGTCGTACTTTAATTTTATTGTAATTGTAATTTTAATATTAATTGTAATTTTATTCTTCATATTATAGTTGTAATCCCTGGTAGAGGGGCAGAGAAGGCCTGACGGCCTTATCTCTACCAGGTTAAATAAATAAATACTACTACTAAATTTCAGTGAAGAAGTTTTTCTAGAAAAGATTATTACATTAGTTTTGCAGACGTTAATTTTAATAGAATAATAATAATAATAATAATAATAATAATAATAATAATAATAATAATAATAATTATTTAATTTTATTTATTTATTTTATTTTATTTATTTATTTATTTATTTATTTAATATTAACGTGCAAAACAACAGCACAAGGCCAATTAAAGTTTAGCACGATACAAAACAAAACAAAACAGCAAATGATGATGAGAATGAATGATAGAAAATGGCAATGAGATGAAATACAAACAATATAATAGTCTACATCAATCCTAGATCAAATAAAACTTATAAAATTAGTACAATAATAATGGAAATAGTCTACATTAATCAATTGACCAAATGCAAGAAAAAATGGACAAATAAATATTAAAATTAGATCAGTGAGTTAAAACTCAAAGATATGCTACACATTAAATGGATCCAAGTTGAATCCATGCAAATTAGCATATTTTAATGCATCTGCAGACCGGAGACAGAGATTTAGAATTCCTATTATAAAACAATTTATGAAATCTTAAACCCTTAGCAGGAATAAGAAGACTGATATTGCTTATGAAGGATTCACAATCAATATCACCCTTAATGACTTTACAAAAAATAAATAATCAAGATCCTGACGTCTGGTAAACAAACTACCGCAATTGAAATATTCACAATTAGTCTCATAGTTATAATCGGAATTTGGTAAAAATCTATAAGAACACAGGGAAATAAATTTTCTTTGAATATTCTCCAATTTAGCCGAGTCAGTGGAAGTAATGGAGTTCCATACAACAGATGCATATTCAAGCTTGGATCTAACCAATGTATAGTATAAAATTAATAAACACATAGGAGTAGAAAAAGAATAAGTTATAGACCTAATTAGACCAAGCATTCTTAATGAATGGGTATAAATATATTGCACATGATCATGAAAATATAATTTAGAATCAAGTAAGACACCAAGATCTCTAATACAATCTTTCTTAGTAATTACGACATTACTAAGAAAATAATTAAATTTTTGGGAAGTAGTTTTCCGTGAGAAGGAAATAACAAAAGTTTTGGATTGATTAATTTTCATTCCATTTTCAACAGACCATTGTAAAATTGAATTAATGTCATTTTGAAGAATTTGACAATCAGCCGAACTATTAATTTTACGAAAGATTTTGAGATCATCCGCAAATAAAAGACAGCTAGAACTTATTCTCTTACTTATATCATTTATAAATAATAAAAATAGGAGAGGTCCCAATGTAGACCCTTGAGGAACTCCACATAAACTATTAAATGGAACCGAGAGAGAATTACCTAGTCGAACACAAGACTGTCTATCTGTTAAATAATTTTCAAACCAATTAACGTAGTTATTAATAATAATAATAATAATAATAATAATTACTTACAAATGGCTTTTAAGGAACCCGCAGGTTCATTGCCGCCCTCACATACGCCCGCCATCTGTCCCTATCCGCCTACGAGTCGAACTAAAAGTTTACATTTCTTTAGTTGTGTCACTTTTCTTCCGTATTATCGATTTGATGTTTATCTTTAATGTTAATGATTGTTTTTAGTCGTAATTCATGACTGATAGTATTGAATATAATTATAATGATTATTATTATACTGGTAATTATGATGACGTAGACGACGGAAGGATATACGCACAGACCACAATAGAATCGGGCGGCAGGGAAACAATGATTTGAAATGGCATGTTGAACTAAATTCAATACACAATTTATAGACAAAGCAGCATCAAACGGACCAGCAACGTGACGAAACATGAGAACAGCGCTGTGTTAATTATCCGATCGTCAATTATTTTAACTGTCAATTACGAAGTGACGAGGCTCTCTTTAATGTAATATTGATCAGGAATGCTGAACTGGCTGCCGGTATTGATACGTCCTCCATGCACATCCCGGCTCTCAAAGTTTGGAGGGATTGGCGAGTGTGCACCGGGTTTGATCTCCATCACCGCTCCTATGTCAGAGGTTTCACGGATTTTAATAATATTTGCAGATCCTGTTCAATTCGTGGTGATGAAAGCAGATCTTGATGGATGGTTTCGATCTTTATGCAACACCCATTCCACCATTGTTTAATTAACATTATCAAGTACAGCCCATGCAGATCGAAAGAGATCCTACAGTTGGGACATTACGAATTGTATTTAAAAATAGGCTTAAGGACTTTATTAATAGACGGTAGTATATTATACACATTATTTAAAGTGTGTAATAGATGTTTTGTTATTTGAAGTGTTGTATGAGTGAAGAAGTGTGTTTTGTCAGTGAAGTTTTATAGTTTATAGTGGTAGTGCAAATTATTTGAACAGTGAAATGTTTTTGAAGTGTTAGTGAAATCAGGATAGTATCAGTGAAATGTGTCGTAGTACCAGTGCTGTAAGTGAGTTGACAGCGAAATGAGTGTAGTGCTGAAAGGTATTTGTGCATGTATGAACATATCATACTCGTGGGTTTTAGTTCGAACTTAGGGTTAAGATACAAATTAGATTTACTTTAAATGTTATTTTAACTGATCGTGCTTCATTTAATTTAAGATGCTCATTATTATTATTATTATTATTATTATTATTATTATTATTATTATTATTATTATTATTATTATTATTGGTCCACGCCTGTGGAGTAACGGTTAGCGCGTCTGACCGCGAAACCAGGTGGCCCGGTTCGATTCCCGGTCGGGGCAGGTTACCTGGTTGAGGTTTTTCGGGGTTTTCCCTCAACCCAATATAAGCATATGCTGGGTAACTTTCGGTTCTGGATCCTGGACTCATTTCACTGGCATTATCACCTTCATTTCATTCAGACGCTAAATAACCTGAGATGTTGATGCAGCGTCGTAAAATAACCCAATAAATAAATAACCATTGTTTAATTAACGTTGTCAAGTACAGCCCAAGCAGATAAAAGAGATCCTACAGTTGCGGCATTGCGAAATGTATTCAAAAATAGGCTTGAAGACTTTACTAATAGTATATTATACACACTATTTAAAGGGTGTAATTGATATCTTGCTATTTGAAGTGTTCTATCAGTGAGGAAGTGTGTTGTGTCAGTGAAGTGTGTTTTGTCAGTGAAGTGTGTTGTGTAAGTAAAGTGTGTTTCTGTCAGTGAAGTTTTATAGGTTATAGTGGCAGTGCAAAGTATTTGAACAGTGAAATGTTTTTGAAGTGTTAGTGAAATCAGGATAGTGTCAGTGAAATGTGTCGTAGTTCCAGTGCAATGAGTGAGTTGACAGCGAAATGAGTGTAATGCTGAAAGGTACTTTTGTAGGTATGAACATACCATACTCTTGGGTTTTAGTTCGAACTTAGGGTTAAGATAGAAATTAGATTTACTTTAAATGTTATTTTAAGTGATCGTGCTTCATTTAATTTAGGATGCTCCTTGTTACTACTACTACTACTACTACTACTACTACTACTACTACTACTATTATTATTATTATTATTATTATTATTATTATTATTATTATTATTATTGGTCCACACCTATGGAGTAACGGTTAGCGCGTCTGGCCGCGAAACCAGGTGGCCCGGGTTCGAATCCTGGTAGGGGCAAGTTACCTGGTTGAGGTTTTTCGGGGTTTTCCCTCAACCCAATACGAGCAAATACTGGTTAACTTTCGGTGTTGGACCCCGGACTCATTTAACCGGCATTATCACCTTCATTTCTTTCAGACGCTAAATAACCTGAGATGTTGATGCAGCGTCGTAAAATAACTTAATAAATAAATAACCATTGTTTAATTAACATTGTCAAGTACAGCCCAAGCAGATCGAAAGAGATCCTACAGTGGCGACATTGCGAAATGTATTAAAAAATAGGCTTAAGGACTTTACTAACAGACGGTAGTATATTATATACATTATTTAAAGAGTGTAATTTATGTTTTGTTATATGAAGTATTGTATCAGTGAAGAAGTGGTTTTATCAGTGAAGTATGCTGTGTAAGTAAAGAGTGTTTGTCAGTGAAGTTTTGTAGTTTATAGTGGTAGTGCAAATTATTTGAACAGTGAAAAGTTTTTGAAGTGTTAGTGAAATCAGTATAGTATCAGTGAAATGTGTCGTAGTACCAGTGCCGTAAGTGAGTTGACAGCGAAATGAGTGCAGTGCTGAAAGGTACTTGTGCATGTATGAACATATCATACTCGTGGGTTTTAGTTTGAACTTAGGGTTAAGATACAAATTAGATTTACTTTAAATGTTATTTTAACTGATCGTGCTTCATTTAATTTAGATTCTCCTTATTACTATTATTATTATTATGATTATTATTGGTCCACACCTGTGGAGTAACGGTTAGCGCGGCTGGCCGCGAAACCAGGTGGCCCGGGTTCGAATCCCGGTAGGGGCAAGTTACCTGGTTGAGGTTTTTCGGGGTTTTCCTCAACCCAATACGAGCAAATGCTGGGTAACTTTCGGTGCTGGACCCCGGACTCATTTCACCGGCATTATCACCTTCATCTCATTCAGACGCTAAATAACCTAAACTGTTGATAAAGCGTCCTAAAAATAACCTACTGAAATAAAAATAAAAGACCTTGTCAAGTACAACCCAAGCAGATCTAAAGAGATCCTACAGTTATGGCATTGCGAATTGTATTTCAAATAGGCTTAAGGACTTTAGACGGTAGTATAGTAGTAGTATTTAAGAAGGGCGCGTCAGCTACTATGGCTATTTGCGCCCTTATCTAAAATTCTTAATGTAACAAATACATAAATAATATAATAATCAGAGTGCTAAAAGAACTAAAAAGCGTTGTCACGATAAAACGAGGCACACGGTAGTATATTATACACACTATTTAAAGGGTGTATTTGATGTTTTGTTATTTGAAGTGTTGTATCAGTGAAGAAGTATGTTGTGTCAGTGAAGTGTGAAGTGTGTTTTGTCAGTGAAGTGTGTTGTGTAAGTAAAGTGTGTTTGTGTCAGTGAAGCTTTATAGTTCATAGTGGCAGTGCGGAGTATTTTGAAGTGTTAGTGAAATCAGTGAAATGTGTCGTAGTTCCAGTGCAGTGAGTGAGTTGACAGCGAAATGAGTGTAGTGCTGAAAGGTACTTGTGCATGTATGACTACTTTGAAAATTCAAATCTCTTTAGTACTAACCAATTTGGCTTTAGAAAAAGGAAATCAACAAATGCTGCAATTAAGCTTTTAATAACCGAAATTTTAAGAAATTTTGAAAATAGGTCACAAGTTAATGCTGTGTTTTGTGATCTCTCCAAAGCGTTCGATTGCGTTGATCACAACTTCATTTTATCAAAATTACAATTTTATGGTATTCGACGGAATACACTAAATATTTTTAGAACCTATCTTCATGCCCGAAGGCAATTAATCTCAATAGGTGAAAATTGGTCAAGTCTCTCCTGTATACATTATGGTGTTCCACAAGGCTCAATAATTGGTCCACTGCTAATCTTAGTAGCAATAAATGGCTTTCCTAAATTCATTAAAGCTATAACAATTATGTATCCTGATGACACTACATTCTTATGTTCTAGCTATACTCTGAATGAATTACATGCTCTAACCAATGATATTCTATCACAGATGGCTTTATGGTTTGAATCTAATGGTTTTTTTGCTTAATCAAGAAAAGACTATCAACATAACTTTTACCCTAAATCATGTAATAAAAAAGGACAACATACAAACCCATACCAAATTTCTAGGACTTTTTATAGACTCCAGTTTAACATGGGAAAAACATCGAATATATATGCACAAAATTATCAAGAGTTATATATTTATTAAAGAAATTAGTGACTTGCGTTTCTCAAAATTATTTAAGATGTGCCTACTTTTCGTTCTTTCAGTCGATAATTAGGTATGCCTTAATTTTCAGGGGAAATGGTAGCAAAATTGGGAGCGTCTTGATTTTGCAAAAGAAAGCCATTAGAATTCTAAGTCAATCAAACTATCTTAAACATTGTCGACCTCTTTTCAAACAATCACAGATATTAACTGCCATAAATTTATATATATACGACCTAGTCCTTTACACTGGACAAAATATAGACAATTACTCATTTAATAGCCAATAAACATGATCATGAAATTAGAAATAGTGAAAAAAATTAATATCCCATACTGTAGATTACATAAAACTAGTACAATTTTTTCTGTCATGGGGATGAAATTATATAATAAGCTTCCCAGTCAATATTATAAGTTGCCAACCAATAGTTTCAAAGCTAGATTTTATAATTGGCTTTTAATTAATCCTTTCTACTCTGTAGATGAGTTTCTTAACATAAATTCATACGAAATTGTTTTTAATAAATAAAGTTATTTACATTTAGTTACAATTATTACTTTAAGAGTGAAGTGTTTTCATTAATTTTACAGTTTCAAAATGTTTTATGTTTTCATTCTAATTAAACTTATATATGTAAAAGAGTGTAAAATATGATTTCTGATGTTTAACTATAAACGTTTGAACCAAATAGGCCTACATACTATTCAGTTATGAGAAAGAGAATGGAGCAAGATTAGAGCATAAAAAATCTGAATGTTTACACATAAATCTGACATGTTTTTGTTTCCTGATTTCGTTATCTGGTTCCATCACTCACATTTCATTTATTTTATTCTCCAATATACTGTAACCTTATTTACGTAAATAATGTCTGACCAAGCTTTTAACATAACTAATTTTAAATATAGTTTTATATAATACAAAATTCATTTACATAGAACTACATTTCTCTATTAGTCACATATAACATAAAAATTGTTATACAGTAAAATATATTATTTTTTAAATGTTTTATGTAATGCAATACTTAGCCCTGTACTAAAAGCATATACTAGCTACCGGTACCTAATAGAAATATAAAAAGGCAAATAGAATAAAATTATAAACCAGGAAGAATAAAAATTTCACAAAACATATGAATAAAGTGCCTGATAACATGATTATCTCGATAGGATAACTAATGTAATAACAAAATACCTTTATCAGATGTACTTAATGGAATTTAATAATTACATAAAACAAAGCATTTTTGTGCAAAAAAAACACAAAAATACATTACGAAATTAATCAAGTTAGACTAATGGGTTCAAACCGTATTTACACAGCAAATCCTCTATTCTCTAATTAGCAACATTTTAACAAAAATTATCTCAGAAATTATTATAACAAGAGAAATATTTCAACACTGAGATAATTACATGAATCTCTGAATAAATGTAGTACTAAATGTTTGAAATTTGTAAGCTCGCCCAAATAATGAAGTAGGGATTTAATACTAAAGTTTTTATTTATTTACAAATGCACAGGAAAATTTACTTCCATTATTTCAATAAAAATAATAATCACTATTTCTCATTTTGTATTAGATAACAGATATGCAATAGCAATTTAGTTAATATCAGGATCTATATAGGTAATATTTTTAGTAGGTTATTTTGCGACGCTTTATCAACAGCTTAGGTTATTTAGCGTCTGAATGAGATGAAGGTGATAATGCCGGTGAAATGAGTCCGGGATCCAGCACCGAAAGTTACCCAGCATTATATATAGGTAATAGACCGTGTTATGTTCTTAATGTACAGTTCATTGTTTAACAATATCACTATGTTTCTAAGCACTATCGTAGATACAATGCCACGTATAACGTCACCCAGTTTTTGGAAAGGAAACTACAGTTGCGTTGCTTTGAATTTTTCATTTTTGTTTTGGTTTGTAAATGGACAGTATAGGTGTACATAATGTTGTTTAGTGAATTGTCCGAAGACAGGTTTGGACCACATAAGCAGGGTACCGAAAACCAATAAGTTACAAACGCACAGACGATTGTGTTGTGTAGATCGAGGAGAATAAGAGATGGAGAGTGCAGTTACTCCTTGCCTTAACATGTAAACATTCAGTCACAGTAGGGCATAAAATAAATGTACACGTTCACAGATTTAAATCAAGGCGTTAGACAAGAGTGTAGCATCTGACCCACTCTTTTTAATATAGGCTATATATTAATGATATCATCCAAACATAGAAACGAAAAATTAAACCAGGAATAAAAGCAAACAGAAAAAATATTTGAAATATTTTATTATATGCCGATGATTTAATTGAATACGATGTGGGCGAATATGAAGCTCACGAATGTGATAATGATTAGTGGTGATAAAGGTGACTATGACATTGATGATAATGATAAATGATTATAACTGTGGTGATGAAGATGATTATTAAATGAAGTATAACAATGATAACCATGATAACGATAATAATGTTTAGATCGTCTCATAAGTTACTGCAGAACGAGTTGATTCAGACGGTAACGTTTGAGACTTGGGTTCGGGAGGTCCCGGGTTCAAACCCCGCAGCCGGCCAATCTGACTGAGGTTTTTCATGGTTTCTCTCAGCCTCAAAGACAAATGTCGGATTGCAAATTTACATGCTATGATTCATCACCGTCTCTAACACCAATATCATAAACATTAATCTTCTTCTTCTTCTTCTTCCCTTCAAGTATTAGGCCAAATAACCTGTTACGATCTCACAGTTGAATTTTCAATCCAGCGCTTCTTTGGACATCTGAGAGATCTCTTCCCGTTTGGACGATAGTGGAGCATGACTTTGGGATTCTATCTCTATGCATGCGATGCAGATGATTTATCCAGTTGTTCTGATAATGTTTTACGTGATTAATTCAGGTTCTAGTTGTAATTCTTCCATTACATCTTCATTGAGTTTGTGATCCCATTTCGTATATCCCGCTGTACATCTCATAAATTTCATTTCATTAGCCGTTATTCTGCTTTCGTCTTTCTTCTTCAATGTCCATGCCTCACTGCCGTAACAAATCAGTTAAATGAACACAAGCCATTTATAACAAACTACAATAAACAGGAATTCAGCCTACTTATATATCCAGAGATCCTATACACGCGATATGACCACAGATGTTAAAGCGTGTATAAACAAACTTAACAAAAAAAAAGGTCTCTTTTTTTAATTTGGTGTTTTGTAAGATTTTAATGATTTCTTTTTACCTAGCCAATGCAATCTACAAGAGGCTACATGGTTATTATTGTGTATAGTGAGCAAATAACAGTCATCAATATTGTTAATACAAAGAATACAAAATGGAAGTGATAAAGTTTGAGATTACAGTCCGCTGCAAGAAAAATACTTGAAGACGAAAGTGAAGGTGTCGTTAGTGAGCGTGCAGTACGACAATTTAAGGCATGTTATATGTAACATTCAAACAGTTGTATCTCCACAGCCAATGAAAATTGAACACGTTTATATAAACATATTTATTCAGAATAATTCATAACACCAGCCCTAAAATATTAACTATTCCTATTGAATTACACTCCATAGCATTTCCACGTGATTGATTTGTGCAGAGTGTATTCATTGTATGGTATAATTACCTGATCAATCTGCAGTGAATTTTATGGCTAGTCATAATTATTAGGAAGATTACATAGCCAGGAAGTACTCCAGCTGCGAACTCCGGTGGTGAAGTGTCATGTTTGTAATATTGTTTTGTAAGATTTACTGTTACACGTCAATGTTTAGAGTTCCAAGTGTTTAATTGAAATTTGTTTCTCCAGCTGCGACGCATCCGGCTTGCAACAAGTTACTAATTAAAAACTGCTTCAAAAGCCACGCGCTGTGCTTTGGAGACGGAACCAGATCACTCCCTGCAAGACAGAGTTATGTCCAACAGTGAAACAGTAATTCAAATATCTTGGAGGAAAAGTAACGAAATGAAACTCAGAATAAATATGGGAAATGCCTGTTATTATTCGGTTGAGAAGCTTTTGTCATCCAGTCTGCTCTCAAAAAATCTGAAAGTTGGAATTTATAAAACAGTTATATTACCGGTTGTTCTTTATGGTTGTGAAACTTGGACTCTCACTTTGAGAGAGGAACAGAGGTTAAGAGTGTTTGAGAATAAGCTTCTTAGAAAAATATTTGGGGCTAAGAGGGATGAAGTTACAGGAGAACAGAGAAGTTACACAACGCAGAACTGCACGCATTGTATTCTTCACCAGACATAATTAGGAACGTTAAATCCAGACGTTTGAGATGGAAAGGGCATGTAACACGAATTCGCGAATCCAGACATGCATATAGAGTGTTAGTTAGAAGGCTGGAGGAAATAAGATCTTTGGGAAGGCCGAGACGTAAAAATCTTCCAGATGCTATGTTTTATTTAACGACGCTCGCAACTGCCGAGGTTATATCAGCGTCACCGGGGTGCCGGAATTTTGTCCCACAGAAGTTCTTTTACATGCCAGTAAATCTACTGACATGAGCCTGTCGCATTTAAACATACTTAAATACCATCGACTTGGCCCGAGATCGAAAATGCAACCTCGAACATAGGAGGCCAACGCTGTACCAACTGCGCCACCCAGGACGACCCGAGACGTAGATGGTAGAATAATATTAAAATGGATTTGAGGGAGGTGGGATATGATGATAGAGAATGGATTAATCTTGCTCAGGATAGGGACTAATGGCGGGCTTATGTGAGGGCGGCAATGAACCTCCGGGTTCCTTAAAAACCATTTGTAAGTGAAACAGTAACATTTAAACCACATTGTTCATTTCTGGATGATGAGTTGATGGTAAAAGAGAGGATTAAGATAGAAGAATTAGAAATAACGAGTTGGTGACATAATAATAATAATAATAATAATAATAATAATAATAATAATAATAATAATAATAATAATAATAATAATAATAATGAATATTGTACGAAATGGAAATATGAAAATTGGAAATTTATCTTTTGAAGAGGTGGAGAAGTTAAAATATCTTGGAGCAACAGTAACAAATATAAATGATACTCGGGAGGAAATTAAACGCAGAATAAATATGGGAAATGCCTGTTATTATTCGGTTGAGAAGCTTTTGTCATCCATCAAAAACGCTGAAAGTTAGAATTTATAAAACAGTTATATTACCGGTTGTTCTGTATGGTTGTGAAACTTGGACTCACACTTTGAGAGAGGAACAGAAGTTACGGGGCGTTTGAGAATAAGGTGCTTAGGAAAATATTTGGGGCTAAGAGGGATGAAGTTACAGGAGAATGGAGAAAGTTACACAACACAGAGCTGCACGCATTGTATTCTTCACCTGACATAATTAGGAACGTTAAATTCAGACGTTTGAGATGGACAGGGCATGTAGCACGTATGGGCGAATTCAGAAATGCATATAGAGTGTTAGTTGGGAGGCCGGAGGGAAAAAGACCTTTGGGGAGTCAGAGACGTAGATGGGAGGATAATATTAAAATGGATTTGAGGGAGGTGGGATATAATGGTAGGGACTGGATTAATCTTGCTCAGGATAGGGACCGATGGCGGGCTTATGTGAGGGCGGCAATAAACCTCCGGGTTCCTTAAATGTCATTTGTAAGTAAGTAAGTAAGTAAGTAAGTGAAACAGTAATATTTAAACTACACTGTTCATTTCTGGATGATGAGATGATGGTAAAAGAATGGATCAAGATAGAAGAATGAGAAATAACGTGATGATAATATAATAATAATAATAATAATAATAATAATAATAATAATAACCTCAATACCTCAGTTATTAGTATTATTGCTAATTAGTCTATTATTTTCATGTTTATTTACTTCTTAATAATGTTATGATGGTACTTAAATTTTAGTCTGCAAATTATGAGTAACTGTGAATTATCTCATATACTGTATGATATATGTCAGGCCTTTTATTTTTCTACTCCTCTTTAGAAACTGATCCTAGTATTAGAGTTTTAAATTTTAGTTTAGAGAAAGCATAAGAATAGATTTATTTGTAAATTATGTACAACTTGAATAAATTGTGTTATCCAAACTGGTTTCCATGGCGACGATTACCAACGAGGAACAGAAGGAGGTGGGAAAAGAGAGGCTGAACGAATTGCAGGCCTAGAGGTGGCAGTTTCAGCTAAGTTTCTCTTTCTCTTAAAAAAAAAAGCGTAAATTGTATTTCTCTTCGACGTGCAACACATCGCTTATTCTCTACTTGAAACTCTATTCAGCTCTAACGAAGATTCATGTGACAGACCACAATCGCATCGTTCCTCTTGTTTAGGCTCATCTCTGCGGAATTGTTCCTTCCAATGATGCCAGTCAATGATAGAAACTGTTAAGAGCGTCCTCACCGACACACGGCGAATTGAAGAGACGTGAGTACCCAACCTGAAGAATATTGAAGCTTATAAATACGCGTTTCATGTCATGCCAATCGTCTTTATGGCTAAGCGCTGGAGTTCCAAAAAAAAGCGGCTCGGATTCGTTCCTAGCCGTGGTTATGATTACGGATAGAATCTCTTTACAGCCGTTCTCATCAATACACGGCGAATAATTGAAGAGATGGAAGACTAATCTGAAGAATATTGAAGCTTATATAGTGTACTACGCGTATCATTTGAGGCCAGCCAAGCTATCAAGAGTTTTATACTTGTTAAAGAAATTAACGACTTGAGTTTCTCAAAATTATTTAAGACTAGCCGTACCCGTGCGCTCCTCTGCACCCGTTAGAAATAAATATAAAGTAATCAAATAATTAAAATAGGACATTTGATCCAGGGAACATTCGTGTTTGATAGAAGGATAAATCGTTCAAAATGTTACTTAATTTAAATTGTATTGAAAAATTAATATGCGATCATTTTGATCCAGAGACCACTCATTTGGTCATAAAAATTATTTTAGGAAATACAGGAAACGAATGTACAGAATAGCCTATCAAGTTTTCTGTGCATAAGAAGCTATTTTAATCTTACCTGTCCTCGATTCACTCAGAAGTTACTGTAATAACATTATAGCATTGTGTCCATCTAGAGAAACTACACTTTCCAATGGTGAATTAATAATTAATTATACAAATCGTTTAATTGAGCTTCCGATATTACTTCATACAAACACAGAAACATTTTCTGTAGGCTATGTTTTATAGCTTTCGATTGTTGTTGTCCAAGTCCCCTTATAGACGAAGTCACTTGTTTTTTTATTTCATTACACCGCCTTAGATGGCGTTATTGTAATTTTGAAACTCATTTATCTCATTAAATATCGGTTCTATCAAAATTTTGCATAGCGTAAAACTTATCGGAATTGCTTTTTAAAGAAACTTTCGTCATGTAACATTTTTCACAGAAATCAATAATAAGCGAGATATTTCGATTTATTTAATTCAGGTCCCCTTATAACCCCCCTTTTAAATAACGTATTTTGTATGTCATATAGCCTAATATCTAAGTTACAGCGAACTTAATTTATATTCCAATTTTCATATAAATCGGTTCAGCCATTATCCCGTGAGAAAGTAACAAACATCCAGACAGACATACCAAACAAAAATTTCAAAAAAAGCGATTTTCGGTTTCAGAGTGGTTAATTATATATGTTACGACCAATTATTTTTGGAAAATCGAAAATTACCAGAAAAATTTCGGCTACAGATTTATTATTAGTATAGATTACAATACAAACTAGGCATTGGTGTCATATTGATGTGTAAATCGTTTCGACTATCAGTTTCATTGTTGTCAGCAGACTAGGCCTCATGGAATGACGAAGCGATTAGTTAAAGAGAAGGCTCTGCCTTGTTAAATTCAAATGAAGGGAGTATGAAGACAGAAATGAAAATAAATATCACACTTTTATTTCAAATCCCAAACATCTTTACAATCCCAATCTTGCTCACAATAACAAGCAACATTTCATGCAAGTATAGGGATTTGATGAATCTCCAGTCACTTTCTAAGCAGGTGCTACGATTTGAAGATTATTTTGTTTGACGTTGTTCGTTGTATGATGTCACGTTCAATTTGGTTGCGATTAGGAACTTCGCGGTTAATCTTTTTAGTAAAGATTCTGCGTTGGCACTAATTTTACTGGAATTTGGTAGAGAGATTATGTAACGGAAGATAATTTCCTCAGCTTACCTTTCACCCTCTATGACGTCATGGCTCAGTGTGGTGAAGATATGAATACTAATAGCCTTATAACGTCTTATTAAATCTCATCGCGATTTTCGTGAGACTCGGTAGGTAAGACATACGCAAGTGAACACAGTCACACAACAATAATATGAAAGTATTTCTAGGTTAAAAACACATTCTATGTTCCAAGATTAGTTTATCTTATTTGTTAAAATTACAGCTAAACTAGTGGGTGGTGCAGCAAATGCTGCTGCAAACTAAGTTCGTTAGACGTTCAAATAAAAATTTTTCAGATTTATTTTCAATGAAGAATACTTGTCTTTTTGATAGTTATTTGCTTCCATAATAATGAAATATACTCCCTCTAAATGGATTTTTTTTTAGGCCAAATATTTTTCTTCAACCTATCCAACTTCAGTTTTTGAGTTTCAACGTGAAAACGCAAGTATCAATGTCAGGACGATAGCAGTAGCTATTTCAGGTCATTGTGGATTGTAGGCAAAAGTTAAAAAAATGTCAGGTTTGCTAAGCTTTCGAACAATAGCATTTTCGTATAGCGGCTGCATGTAGAACTTGAAATGTAGAGCGTAAAATCATTTTATCCTACTAAGAGATCTTGCTGAAATGATCTGGAGACTACAAAATTTTCTAGGCCTCTTATTTTATTAGTAAGTAATACCTTTTGATCTTTCCTTAGGAAATGTAATTTTGCGCTCTCTCGAGCCAATACTGAAGACAATGACACATATCAATATCTACAGTACACTACACCGCCATTATGTATATGGAAAAGACCCAACCCCACTGGTTTAATAAGTATAAAAATATTTGATTTTTAATAACAGTATTATTATCTTACTTAAGTTTTGTAGTTATATATAGCAGTCACTCAGTAAATTATAGAAATGAAGATCTAAATTAAGATATTCTCTACATTTACTTACATAACCTCAAAACGTTTCACTTTCATGTCATCAATATAGCATCAATATTATGTACAATTAATGAAAACAGATGCCCATCATGATATTAATTATAATAATATTTAAATTCTAATGGCAATAATGTCATCAAACCACCTCAAGTTCGTAGATTTGCAAATCCAATACACAGCTGTACTCAGAAAATTATACACTGCAGAATAAGTTTTTAATAACAAATTGAATTGAGCTCTAAATATGTCAGTAATCCTGCAGGTCATGGCCTTCGTGTAATAGCATATTGTTTATTGTAGTGTGCGTTTTGTTCTGAAATTCAATCAAGTCGGCCGTGAGTCAATAAAATTAGTTCTCAAAACTGACAACAGATGGATTTTGGAAAATAGGAAACTTATGTAGGAAAACTGACATTTCACTGAAAACTACTACTTTTCCGAAAAACGTCGGGTTCCAAGCTTCAAAATGAGGGGCCATTTATTAAAATCCGTTCAGCAGTTTTCGTATAATTTCCATTACCAGTTCAAATTATATATATATAGATATAATTAAGTTTTGTATTTTTTCTAAAAAACATTAAATCCATTTTCTCTTTCTGTTATTTATACTCGCTCTAACATCTCTGGTCATATCGCGAGTTAATCTTTGGTTGAAATCCGAAGGCCTGTGTACTATTGTTGAGACTGGTTCTATTGTTGTGAACTAGATGGCATCTATATGTCATACGGATTTGTTATGTGTTGCTGAGAACGGTGATGAATGAGGCCGGTTATATTCAGGGATGTTGTGGCCCGAATTTCCTGGCATTTGCCTTACGATTGAAGAAAAACCCTTATTGTTGGCAGTTGTTTTCGACATTTTGTTTTAGTCAATGAAAATGCAGTGCATCTTAAATCATCGGCTCTTCCTTGTGAAACAATACTGGATTACGAATTCAATTACAGCTACTCAAAGGGCATACCAGAGAATATGGTGTTCGTAATCCCCCTCCAAAGAAACACAATACTGGGACTGGTAAACAAATTGGAAACAACTGGATCTCTAAAAGAATATGACAAATATACAGAATAAAGAATTAACATCTGGGCGTCTCGTGACAGGGAATCAAAACTCCTGCTTCATTTGACGTTAAAAACTGGTCATTAAGTGAATTTCCAGCCGAATAAATAAATAATTTTCAACATTTGGTATAGAGGTTAGTTATCTCCTAAAGATATTCTACATTGAAATAAAGAAAGACAGAAATGTGCTAGCTCTATATAAATCATTCTGTAGTATTCAAATAACGCAATATTACCTACTGAATATAAATAAGTACCTAATCCATCTTTGTAATGTTCCACATATGAGAATGAATTCAGTGAAAGTGAAGGAAAAACAGAAGAAACTATTTTTAACGAAGAAGGAAAAACAATGTACGTACTATCGATTTCCATTAACGTTGCTTCTGGATAATGAATGCCTTTTAGAATATTCCGAAAACAACTATTCAACTGTTCTCCTTCCCGCACATTGCTAGAGTCTGATTGGAAGATCACGTGACACTAGCTCGGTCCATTCATTCCAGCAAATGGATGTGCGGACCTCTGTTCAGTGTAAACCCTTGACAGATCTGGAGAGCTTTCATCTGGTGATGCCTCTTTTCTATCAGTAGCCAGGCATTTCGCTCGCAATACGAGAGAGTAGATCCTATTCATTTTAAGTAATTCGCTTAGTTTGAACAGTGTTGCCAACTTAGCCATTTTAATCTAGCGACAGCCATAGAAATTGATGACATGTATGTGTGTGTATTTATTCACACTGCAGTGGGTATACACCCGGTGGCAGTGGTAACTAATTACACTCAATAATGACAATAATAAACTTATTAATTAAAATACAATTAATAATACTAATAATTAACACTAACAATAATTAATAATAATACTAATAATAATAAACAACAACAACAAACAGGAATATACTAAATTAAATGAAACGAGCACTTAAAATAACATTTGAAATAAATGTAATTTTATCTTAAAACTAAGATCGAACTAAAACCCACGAGTATGATATGTTCATATCTGCACAAGTACCTTTCAAATTACACTCATTTCGCTGTCAACTCACTCATTGCAATGGAACTACGACACATTTCACTGATTCTATCCTGATTTCACTAACACTTCAAAAATATTTCATTGTTCAAATACTTTGCACTGCCACTATAAACTATAAAGCTTCCCTGACAGGAACACGTTTCACTTACACAGCACACTTCACTGGCACGACATACTTCTTCACTGATACAACACACTTCACTGACACAACATAATTCTTCACTGATACAACACTTCAATAACAACATATCGTTTACACCCTTAAAATACTGTGTATAATTACCGTCTGTTAGTAAGGTCCTTAAGCCTATTTTTAAATACATTTTTGGTATGCCTGAAATATTGCATATTTTATATAAGTGACTTGTCAGAGTCTAGGTTTTTTTTTGTTAAATACCCTATTTATTTCTAAAATATCATACGAAAACAAAGCTCATATGAAACCACTTAACTTAAAATTTCATATCATGAATGTTGGCTACTCTCAGCGGTTCCCAACCCTTTTTGACTGACGACACACTTTACTGAACGCCTACGATATCGCGATACACTTATTTGTTTTTCTTAATGGTTTTCCTTATTAATATACTGAAGGTAGTTGATTTCATATAATATTGCTATTTGTTACTCTGTAATTTGCCAATTATAGCTACATTTTACATTTTTGGCTATGATATCTATATTTAACTATATTTAACTATTTTTCATGTATTTTATTTTGTATTTTTAATTTATATCTATATCTTTATCTCTTATTTTGATCTCTTATTTAGGTAGTATCTATTTGTCTGTTATTTTTTTTTCTTTCCGTTTCTCATTTTCCATTTTAATTTGTATTTACACTTGTGTCTGTTTCATCTCATTTTTTTCATGTTATCTATGTTTTTTCTTTCTTTTTTGTAAACGAATATCTGTACTGTCTATTATAATAGGGGCTTGCCCTGTTATAGGAATAAATAGATAGATAGATAGATAGATAGATAGATAGATAGATAGATAGATAGATAGATAGATAGATAGATGATGGATGGATGGATGGATGGATGGATGGATGGATGGATGGATGGATGGATGGATGGATGGATGGATGGATGGATGGATGGATGGATGGATGGATGGATGGATGGATGGATGGATGGATGGATGGATGGATGGATGGATGGATGATGGATGGATAGATGATAGATAGATAGATAGATAGATAGATAGATAGATAGATAGATAGATAGATAGATAGATAGATAGATAGATAGATAGATAGATAGATAGATAGATAGATAGATAGATAGATAGATAGATAGATAGATAGATAGATAGATAGATAGATAGATAGATAGATAGATAGATAGATAGATAGATAGATAGATAGATAGATAGATAGATAGATAGATAGATAGATAGATAGATAGATAGATAGATAGATAGATAGATAGATAGATAGATAGATAGATAGATAGATAGATAGATAGATAGATAGATAGATAGATAGATAGATAGATAGATAGATAGATAGATAGATAGATAGATAGATAGATAGATAGATAGATAGATAGATAGATAGATAGATAGATAGATAGATAGATAGATAGATAGATAGATAGATAGATAGATAGATAGATAGATAGATAGATAGATAGATAGATAGATAGATAGATAGATAGATAGATAGATAGATAGATAGATAGATAGATAGATAGATAGATAGATAGGATAGGTGGATAGGTGGATAGATAGGATAGGTGGATAGGTGGATGGACGGATGGACGGATGGACGGATGGACGGATGGACAGATGGACAGATAGATAGATAGATAGATAGATAGATAGATAGATAGATAGATAGATAGATAGATAGATAGATAGATAGATAGATAGATAGATAGATAGATAGATAGATAGATAGATAGATAGATAGATAGATAGATAGATAGATAGATAGATAGATAGATACATAAATAAATAAATAAATAAATAAATAAACAAACAAACAAATAAATAAATAAATAAATAAATAAATAAAATAATAACAACCAGTGCTTTTCTTCTGTAGAAAAGATTGTGGAACTCTGAGTAGAATATTTTATAGCGGACGGGGAGATGATTGCTGTTTATTGGACGGGAATTTTGTCGTTTTTATCCCCTTTTCGTACAACTAAGACTTTCAAGGTCTAAGCGGAATTCAAAGAAAGGTTATATTAAAAACATAGTTATTCACACATATTTCAGTTCCATGATGAAGAATGCAACAAAAAGTGCCGGAACACCGTTCCAGTGAGTTCGGCGAGAAAAAATGAGCATTGATATCTGTAGGACATTCACTGTTGTAGATAAGTCGATGATTACATGCAATCAAAAAATAAAAAACATCAACTTGAGTGGTATTAGAAAAAACAAAGTTATGCGTCAAAAATCCCAACCTATCTATGCTGTATGTCCGATAATAGTAATATACGTTACAAGAGCGGTATGTTGACGTTTTCATGTTCGAGAAAAGATTGAAAAAGCGAAACGTAGTTGAGCTTTTTTAATTTCCGAGAACATGAAAACAAACATACCGCTCGTGTATCGTACATTATTTTGTGCGAAGATCGTTATTACATACCTGAAAGACGAATTTCTAATTAGTTGCAATGAAGTCTCCATCTTGGTTTATGTTTAATGACGGCAACTTCGGAAAACCAAAATATCTTTCTTCAACATTGTTGCTATAAAATGTTTTCTGTGTTTACTATACTCCAGCAGGCCGTGATATACGTCTGTCTTTTTTTCCCCAGTCTATAAATGCGAACTTAAAACAAACTGTAATGTTATGTAATGATTTATTTTTCATTTTAATATTTAACAATATTATTTATATAACATATTGCAGTAATAACATCGGCATCTGGAATCTTGTCGATTTTTTCACGGCTTCCTTAATGTTACTTGTATCAGGAATGCAATAAGTTTCGTGGAGTTGTAGATTTTACTTAATTTTTGCAAATATTTAAATGCAATAATTAACAGTGCAATTTAGGTTAAATTGCAGTGGTAAGTTTCAATTTATAATTATTACTATGTTAAACGTCTCTAAAAACAATATGTTAAAAGCCTAAAGCAGTAAAATGAATGTCGCGCTTAAGCGGTAAGAAGAGGGAAATTGTTATGTGTGTTACGTTGGGAATACTGAATGTGGTATTTCACACTTACTATGTATTGGTTCTGTGCGGAAAACAAGCAAATACGCACGATCTCGCACAAAAGATTTTTATTTTAGTTTTTGATAACTCGTCTATTTGAATTAATATTAAGTCTATGCTAATTTTTATATTGTATATGACTAATGGAGAAATGTAGATCTATATAAATGTATGTGCTCCATGGATTGTTCTGTCCCACCTTACGAAATAAGAGTCTCGTGAGCTGTCAGTCAAGTACTTCGCTTGCTAGATGCACGTGCGTCATCCAGTTAAAAACTCCAGTAATACTAATCTTGTAACCCCCTGGGAAAAGTACAGTCCGTAATCATAACCACAGCGAAGATCGAACCCGATATGAAATAAAAGTGTGATATTTCTTTTCATTTCTGTCTTCAGACTTCCTGCATTTGAATATAACAAGGCGGAGCCTTCTCTTCAACTAATCGCTTCCTCATTCCATGAGGCCTAGTCTGCTGACAACAATGAAACTGATAGTCGAAACGATTTACACATCAATATGACACCAATGCGTAGTTTGTATTGTAATCTTACTACTACTACTACTACTAGTACTACTACTACTACTACTACTACTACTACTACTACTACTACTACTACTACTACTACTACTACTACTACTAATAATAATAATAATAATAATGTCATTACAAAGAATTGGAATCATTTATACAGAAATCGCAAATCTACAGCAATTTGTTTTTGACACGGCCCCGTGTATAAAGATATAAACCACAGAAATAAAGAAGCATCAGAATACGTTACTCATTTATTTTTTAATCTGTCATCGTTACTGTTGAAATTACCCTATGTAAAAAAAAAAACTAATGTTATCGTTGAGTTAAACAAGGTGTTCCTTTATCAGCATCATTATTATGTTTAGTTATAGATTTGATTTTAAATGAGTTACTGCTAGAATTACATAATCTGCAATACCGGTAGGTAAATTCATGAAATTAAAGGAATATTCATCATACTTTTACCAAATAATTAACGAAAAAATTGAAATGCGCAAGAAAGAAACATAATTTAGATAATAATGATGTTGATGGAATGCAAATATAACAACTGACTTCTTGCATATACCTTGGCTCATTTGTAAACGAAAATAATTCAATTGATGAAGAAATCAAGAAAAGAATCTAATTAGGATATAGAGCTATTGTAACCAGACATTATTTTAAAAGTAGATTAGTATTCAGGAATTCAAAGCCAAAATTGATCAAACACCAATAAGAGCAACAGTTATATTCTATGCATGAACTTTGAAAGATACTGAAATACAAAGACTAATGGTATTTGACAGAAATATTCTAAGGAAAATTTTGGACCCTTTGAAGACATACAGTAGATGGCAGTTGGAGTGTGAAAACAAAAAAATGAACTGAATAAAATAATTTAAAAATAATATAATCAGCCATATCAAAGCACAAAGGTTAAGTTGGTTCAGTATATAATTTCGTAGAATATTGGGTATTAGAGTGGTTAAAAACTAGGCTCAGCGGGATGAAGTTACAGGAGAATGGAAACAAGCAGAACTGCACGCATTGTTTTCTTCACCTGACATAATTAGGAACATAAAATCCAGACGTTTGAGATGGGTAGGACATGTAGCACGTATGGGCGAATCCAGAAATGCATATAGAGCGTTAGTTGGGAGACCGGAGGGAAAAAGACTTTGGGGAGGCCGAGACGTAAATGGGAGGATAATATTAAAATGGATTTGAGGGAGCTGGGATATGATGATATTGACTGGATTAATCTTGTTCAGGATAGGGACCAATGGCGGGCTTATGTGAGGGCGGCAATGAGCCTCCGGGTTCCTTAAAAGCCATTTGTAAGTAAGTGTATAAATGGAAACCTTTTAACACAGCACATGTTGGTAGATCAAAGTTCAGATGGGACGATGATGTAATTCATGACCTGAAATAAATGAAAACTAACAACCTGATTAACTGTATTCAAGATGAGGAAAGATGAAAAACAATTATTTTGAGAACTCTTGATATCCCAATGTTACCTACAGGTGCTGCTTCCTAAAAGCTGTCCAAAATTACCAGTAGATTAATTTAAACATAAATCAGCGTTTGAATTCGGTTACCAGTTGTCTATTAAGGCATTTTCGATGCTGATTTATGTTTAAATTAATTTACCGGTAATTTTGGACAGCTTTTAGGAAGCGGCACCTGTAGGTGACATTGGGACATCAAGAGTTTGACCTAAAAAAGCTGCAGCGTCTGAAGGAACGAAGAACAATACACTATCTCTTCTATTTAGAATCATGCGCACTTCTACTCCGAATTATCTGTTATCGCGCTTTCAATTTCTTACAACTCATCGAAACCGGCATCAAGCACTTCTTTCTATCCCTCATCATAGAATGTCTTTATACTCATCCTCCTACACTGTACAAATACTACGTCTCTGGAATTCGTTACCTAATGACGTCAGGGACTGCCGGAATTTATCACAATTCAAAATTAAATTGGAAAATTTTGTCTTATTTAATGCTTTTTAGGTATTGCTAGAGGTGTTGATTTGTGTTTTTTTACTCTAGATTAAAATCGTAAGTTTCTTGTTTATGTTAGTTAATTACGATACAATTAATTGTACTTAATCACTCATTTAAAGTTTGTGTGACTGCAACCTGTGTATATTTTTGTGTGACTACTTTGTTTATAGTGTTTTTTTTTCCTTTTTATTTCTGTTATTGTATTTGTATTTCTGGTGATGTGGAAGAGAAGGCCTGATGGCCTTAACTACACCAGAATAAATAAATAAATAAATAA
This sequence comes from Periplaneta americana, assembly GCA_025594305.2. Lineage (NCBI taxonomy): Eukaryota > Metazoa > Arthropoda > Insecta > Blattodea > Blattidae > Periplaneta > Periplaneta americana. The sequence continues at coordinate 71,107,774 of JAJSOF020000038.1, read as the reverse complement.
ATAAATAAATAAATAAATAAATAAATAAATAAATAAATAAATAAATAAATAAATAAATAAATAAATAAATAAATAAATAAATAAATAAATAAATAAATAAATAAATAAATAAATAAATAAATAAATAAAGTGACATTGGATGGTTGGATATGCTGCCATACGTACGAGCCCTTAAAATGCAAAATAAAATCAAGACGGACCAGCCAACATAAAGGTATTATATTGCGCATTCCATTTGATCAATGTTGTAGTAGAAGCATAACCTGGGCCATGTATAAACTAATGAAGTTGATATATTGTGAGCAGCATCGACGTAACTTCCGAAGGGGCAATGTTCTAATTTTTTGTGACAATTTTTTCTCAAATTGTATGCAGAAAATCGTTGCCATTTTTAATCTATGATTAACCATGTGTGAAATCTGTGCTATGTTATATAACAGACATTTCAGACTTGTTGCGTTTACAGGATCAGACAATACAGACTGATTAAACGTATCCATTACCGGTATAAGCTATACACAATGTTTAATATAAAATAAATAATTAATTCCTATTTTTATTTGACAAGAAACAAAAATCCCACTGTTTCATGACGAGATTTTGTCCTATGATCAGAGCAGTGGTTTTCGGATATGATATATGTAGGGTAAAGATTGGTAAAATTGTGATACTAATAATATTATGATAGTAATATTATGATGATAGTTTATATTCCCGCCATGAAATTTAGTGAATAAATTTGAAATCTAATGATAATCATTTTAGAGTATATTTTAGGATAGTAGCTACTAAGTATACTTAATCCTCCATAATTTTTTGTATCTGTTCTATCTTCTTTTTATGTAAAATTAATGCATTTCTCCATTCATTTGGGATATGTTTTTGAGAGTAAATTTGATTTAAATAATTCAGTAAGGCCTTATGACCTTAATCCTGTCAGATTAAATAAATAAATAAATAAATAAATAAATAAATAAATAAATAAATAAATAAATAAATAAATAAATAAATAAGTAAATAAATAAATAAATGAATAAATAAATAAAAATAAATCAATCAATGAATCAATGAATAAATAAATGAATAAATAAATAAATGAAAAATAAGTGAATGAATAAATAAGTAAATAAATAAATGAATAAATAAGTACATGAATAAATAAATCAATGAATAGATAAATGAATAAATAAATAAGTAAATAAATAAATGAATAAATAAATAAGTACATGAATAAATGAATAAATAAATAAGTGCATGAATAAATGAATAAATAAATGACTAATTAAATAAATAAATAAATACATAAATACATGCAATTATAATTTATTACAATTTCACTGAGCGAGAGAAGGTCCGGTTTTGTGCAGAAACTTGTCCACGAACATTCCCTTAATACATTGACGCAAAAAACCGATCTTTCTCTCGCTCAGTAAAATTGTAAAACATTCTCAAAAAGAACTGTCATAATATTATCAGTATCACAGTATTACCAACCTTTACCCTATATGGATATCGATGTGGGTATGGATATATGGTACGACTCCATAAAAATTCCCACCTTACATAACACACTGTGGGAAATAAAACGAAAAATCGAAAAATATACTCATAACCTGGGCGATAATCGAACCCACAACTGTTTAGACTCACTGTTTATTTGCATATATGATGTCTAAAAATTTTTATGAATGACGCTTGTAACTAATTTTTCGAACACACATTTTGTAAACGTCTGTAGCGCAGAGCGGAGTCAAGTCATGTACCAGGCTTGTTTTATTGGATTCTGTTCGAGTCTGGGAAATCGAAGGACGTGCAAGGAACACTAAAACGATATCATGGCGTTGCTTATGGGCTGAAACAAGCATCCAATTTAAAGAATTTTGATAAAATAAGGATGAACTTCATACAAGTTCACATTTACTACGGAAGTCTGCTTACGCAGTTTGTCATTATTTATGTACAGAATGAATTATAAGTAGTAGCCCTACCATTAATTTCAAGGGGTTATTCTTTGAAATATTTTTTAAAAAGTTTAATACAATTTTGTTCGTTTTTTGTTTCCTTTTCAACATAAAAATTATACATCTTGATTACACAACTTTTAACACTATATCACTTCGGAATATATATTAACTTATATATCTTTCTCGTGTTAAATATTACTGTACCTGGTTAACATGTTTCGGTCTACATCACATATTCATTATATATGAGGTCTCGCCCACCTCATTGAATATTACACGACTACTATGAAGTAGCCAATGTGTATTATCACCATTTAATTCGAGAAAAATTCGTTCCGGCACCGGGAATCGAACCCGGGACCTCTCAGCTCTACGCGCTGAGTGTTCTTTCCAACTGAGGTCTGCCGGGACACGATCCACGGTGCCGGCCGAACTCAGAGCACTCAGCGCGTAGAGCTGAGAGGTCCCGGTTCGATTCCCGGTGCCGGAACGAATTTTTCTCGAATTAAATGGTGATAATGTTTCGGTCTGTTATTGACCTTCTTCAGAACTGGTAGTTGCTGGTCTTGGCGCCTTTTGTTTTGTTTCCTGTGGGGGTGTGTTTGTGTGTAGTGTAATGTGGAGTCAAAGAGTACTAATATTTAACACGAGAAAGACATAGGTCTATAATACATATTCCGAAATAAAAATTATTTTATATGACACATTTAACACCATGTTTTGAGAAATCCATTGATTTAATTCCAAATATGTTCACAAGGGAGCCGTCCCAGATCGTGTAGCTTGAATTCAATGAAATGCATATTTAAGCTAATTTTCGTTCGTTTCGCTTTTATCTCGTTTACGAAATATCATGACTTGAAAATCGTTGCTACTTATGCCACTTCTTGCACGCACTCTGATTCTCATAGTTCCGTGAATGAGGTAGGGTGGGCAGTTTATTTCCTCCTCCATTGCATACATCGCTGATTAGTAACATATTACACTAGTCAGACTTCTGACACGTATCGTCAAGTGAGATGTAGGCTACTGCCTGATTATACATGTAGGGGAGACCCGGGCAAAGAGAATAATGCCTATTTCTTAGAAACGCCAACGGGTAGCGCTTTCTGCTATGTTGGGGAAGAATCCCTACCAGATTTTGCTGCTGGAACTGACTTGTCGTCATTCTAGCTAGTAAGAGAAGAAGTCAGCGTGTGTTTGAAGAAAATTAATAATAATAATAATAATAATAATAATAATAATAATAATGATTTATTTAACCTGGCAGAGTTAAGGCCATACGGCCTTCTCTAACACTCAACCAGGAGTAAAGACTGCGTTACAAAAACACTACAAATTTACAAATTACACTACAATTTTACACACAAAACTGAATAAGATAATAATAATAATAAAAAATAAACAACAAATAAGAAGAAATCAGACATAGTATATAACATACAGAAAGAAAGAAAAAGCATAATAATATGTGAACAGCAGGTCAAAATAAATGAGGCATACAAAAAAAGACAATTATTCATAATAATAATAATAATAATAATAATAATAATAATAATAATAATAAGAATAAGAATAAGAATAGTAATAATGATGATAATAATAATAATAATAATAATAATAATACTAATAGTAGTAATAAAATAGTGCAGTACAAAGTATATAGTGAATACAATATTTCTAAGTACACACAATAAGGAAAATTAAGATTATATATAGCTCAACTTATCACATTAGAGATATAACATTATCGGAAAATATGAAAACAAAATATAAAATAAGTTGAATATCATTAGAACATAAAAAAATGTGAATACGTGGAAACATGCAATACAACACTTGTCATAATAGTAAGTTAGTTTGGCAACTCGTCATAAGATAATTTTCTAACTTGGATTTGAAAGAATTCAATGTTCGGCAGCCCTTGACTTCAGGCGGCAGAGAGTTCCAGTGACGAGAGGTAGCAACAGTGAAGGATGAGGAATACAGAGACGATGCGTGAAGTGGAATTTCTAGCGTGTTATCGCGTTGTGATCGAGTATTAATATTATGATAGCGAGAGAGAGTATGAAATCGAGCGAATAAATAATAGGGGATGAAGAGTGCATAATTCGATATAAGAGAGAAAGTGAGTGCAGATTTCTCCTCTCATGTAACCTAAGCCATGATTGACTGTTTTCTTAAAAATTTCAAGGTAAGAGAAACATATGTACAACATACAGTACTGTAGAAACTCTTTGTTATGTGATAGTAATATATAGGCGATAGCATTAGTTCTAAAATGCCGTACTTACGAAGAAGATCATTGACGTTTATGTTTGTATAACCTTAAATGAAAAGCGAAGTGGCGTCTGCGGGCAAAGTGAATAGGGCAAAGTGGATAACTTATCCACTATATAAGTGACGGCTGTATTTTTGTATATATTTGCCTATTGTAATAAAGCGTGTTAGATCATTTTACGTAGTGGAGGCATTAAGTCACACTAATTAAATTATAAATCAGCAACACTGATCTTAATTTTTCATTAAAAAGGTCATAATGTGTTTTCAGATGGTTTAATTTTTCAAGAGGAAGACAGAGCAAGCCAAATGGTCGGAAGAAGACATGAAGAAAGCACTTGAAAAAAAAAAATCTTCCAATCAGTGGTTCTGCTATCAGGGCATACAACCATAACGTGTTTGTTGATGAAGAGTTTGCTCCAGATGAACTTACAGATCGCCCACTTGAGACAGAAATCAGCGAAACGACAGCTGGCTCAGATTTAACAAACTCTGCAGTGCCAGCTTCTTCAGCGGCTGAAGAAACAGGCTAATGCTTACTCAGAATCAACTACATCTGTGATGTCGGCATCTTCAGAGATTGACGAAATATTCAATACATCAATTACACTCATTAACATGGTGTTTATGTGTTGATTTAATTTTATTATCAGTGAATAGAAATCAAATAGAAAGGTGAAAGTGTTATAGGGATATTCACTTTGCCCGGGTTAATTATTCGCTTTGGCCGTGTACCCGGGCAAAGCGAATAATTAACTATATTTTCTTTCTCAAATCATATCACTGTCCGTAGGTACGAGAAACGAATTGCTGTTTTGTAGATACAGTAGCGTGCAAATTAATCCGAACAACGTAATTACTTATGCAAAAACACTCAAACGGGATAAAAAAAGGATCTAAGACATACCTCAGTAATCTATGTGGCCTCTCTTGTTCCTAATAACAGCTCTGAGACGATTTGGCATGGATTCCACTAATTTCCCACAAATATTCTTCATTTCTTCATCGCGAAACCATACACCAATGAAGGCAGAAATCATCTTCTCCTTTGTAGAACAATCCATTTTTTGCATTCTTCTTTTGAAAATTGACCACAAGTTCTCAATGGGGTTGATGTCGGGTGAGTTGCCTGGCCAGGGAGTACCTGAATATTCTTCTTGTTGAAGAATTCTGTAGTTTTTCGGACGTATGGCATGGTGCCAGGTTTGTTGAACACACCTCTGCCATCCGGAAATTATATTTGCAGCTGGGGTACGATTCTGGTTTCCAATAAGTGAATATATTTGTCAGAATTCATCATTCCCTTGATAGGTATTAATGCTCCAGGCCCTTCATGTGTAAAACAACCCCAAAACATTACTTTAGGGGGTATTTGGGTGCTTATTGGAGATGAGCTGCTTTTACTTTTTCGGATCCTTTCCGTACGTAAGAAACACGGTGGCCGTGGACCTCGAAATGAGACTCATCGGAAAAAAGTATATTCTTCCAGTCATTCACTGTCCAGTGTTGATGTAATTTTGCCCACATTAAGCGTTTTTTGCACATAACAGGGGTTAGCAGTTGCTTCTTAATAGGCTTACGAGCCCTTCGTCCAGCTTCCAAAAGTCTACCCCGCACTATTGTGACGTGAATATTCGCCCCAGTGGTAGCCATTAACTCACGGTTAAGTCGACAGCAGTTAGTCTAGGATTTAATTTACTTTTCCTGACAATTAAACGATCATCTGCAGGTGAAGTCTTCCTTTTCCGGCCACAGTTTCCAGTGATGGATCCAGTCTCCCTGTATCGTTTTATGATCGAATTAACAGTAGCCAAACCGATGTGACATTCTGCAGCAATTTGCCTGTGTGCCATAGAAGAATGCTCTGCTAATGTTATATTTTTAGACCGTTTTCGTGGAGTTGTATCCATTTGTGAAGACGACAGAGTGTACACAGGATTGCAGTATTAAGTCTTCAACACAACTGAAATGCTTATAAGTACAAAACGACAGGCAAAATGTCACATATTATAAAAAAATAATAACGATAGACCTTCAAGAATGGATTACACGTACTACAGATGTCAATTAAAGCGGTATGAGCAGCTGTGAGGCCAACAATGACAGAAAATGTAAAAATATGTCGTGTTGGGATTAATTTGCACGCTACTGTATGTGGACAACATGTGTCATAACCAAAGTCATGAAGTTTTTATTTCTGGAGCACCAAAATATAGCCTGTGGCATTGTTTATTCTTAGCTTTTCCGCTTTGCCCGGGTTTCCTCTACATATCAGCCAGAACTTCAATCAGAGGTATCAGATTCAAATGTTGTAAGTAATACATATTATCTCACCGATTATGTTACGAGTATTGTGAGGAACGTGAGCTGTGCCTTAGCTCGCTTTTCCACTCAGCCTCCCTCCATTGAATTTTGTGTAGGTTCGTTAGCAGGAAGCCTTTAGGACAGATCGATCAGCTGAGTCCATTCCGAGATCCACGATCCGTGACTGCTTTTCAGATATGTTCACAAAGCAACGCTTGCCATACAACACCTTTCTCCTTCTGGTGTGTGTCTAGTAATGAAATGGTGTGCAATCAAGGCCTACTTTCAATACCATTGTTCAATCAGGGAAAGAAATAGGAACGACTGGAAAACCTAAGAAGACAAGTGAATAGTGACTAAAACCAGTGCGACAGAAATAAGTTAAGCGAACAATATCAAAACAGTGCAGAATGTGAACCAAGTGAACAATTCCAAGAATGCAGCGGAGTAGCTCACCGCGTGAGACAAATAGAGCTCTCTTCCATAGGAGGAGGCCTTTGCCCTCAACGGGTCAATTTAGGCTACTTACTTATGGCCTTTAGAGAACCCGGAGGTTCATTGCCGCCCTCACATAAGACCAAAATCCGCCCCTATCTTCAGCAAGATTAATCCAGTCTCTACGATCATATCCCATCTGTCTCAAATCCATTTTGATATCCTCCCATTTACGTCTCGGCCTCTCCAAAGGTCTTTTTCCCTCGGGCCTCCCAACTAACATTCTATATGCATTTATGTGTTCGCCCATACGTGCTACATGCCCTGCCCACCACAAACGTCTGGATTTAATGTTTCTAATTATGTCGGTGAAGAATACAATGCGTGCATTTCTGCCTTGTATAACTTTCTCCATTGTCATGTAACTTCATTCCTCTTAGTCCCAAATATTTTCCTGAGAACCTTATTCTCAAATACCCTTAACCTCTGCTCTTCTCTGTAAGTGAGAGACCAAATTTCACAACCAGACAGAACAACCGGTTATATAACTGTTTTATAAATTCTGACTTTCAGCTTTTTTGAGAGCAGACTGGATGACAAAAGCTTCTCAACCGAATAACACGCATTTTCTGTATTTATTCTGCGTTCAATTTCCTCCTGAGTGTAATTTATATTATTTTGTTACTGTTGTTCCGATATATTTGAATTTTTCTACCTTTTGGAATGATAAATTTCCAAATTTTACATTTTCATTTCGTACTATGTTCTGGTCAGGAGACGAAATCATACACTTTGTCTTTTCAGGATTTACTTCCAAACCTATCTCTTTACTTGCTTCAAGTAAAATTTCCGCGTTTTCCCTAATCGTTTGTGGATTTTCTCCTAACATATTCACGTCATCCGCATAGACAAGAAGCTGATGTAACCCGTTCAATTCCAAACCCTCTCTGTTATCCTGAACTTTCCTAATGGCATATTCTAGAGCAAAGTTAAAAATTAAAGGTGACAGTGCATCTCCTTGCTTTACTCCGCAGTAAATTGGAAAAGCATCAGACAGAAACGGACCTATCTGAACTCTGCTGTACGTTTCACTGAGACAATATTTTGGGATTTTGTAACAAGCTCTTTTTACGGTTGTGTTGTTACCCTTCGCCCAACCCCAAGTTGGAGGACCATTCCTTATGGGCTGCTTATTCATTATATTCGCAATTACTCTCCATTAATAATAATAATAATACACCTAATAATAATATCTATTTGTATTACTCTATCCAATGGTAACTTAAATTGAAAGTATCTTATAAAAGATTGAAAATTCCCTTGAGAATGCGTTTACAGTTCTCTGTAATATAAATATTTAATTTGTAGCAGATATTGGCTGATCGATACTCAGCCAGTCTTTCAATTCTCTTCCTAGTTCCAACCAGCAGGTCAGCGAAGTGGACCGTCCGAAGTGTTGAATTGACACTATTCAATTCAAGGCAGCGAATGGGATGGTCTCTACGCCTACGAATCCAATAATCAATATAATACGGTAGTCGACCAGGAATCCAAGATAAACAAGAGCGTAAAGTTCCCCGATTACAGCGTAAGAAATGTGTAACAACGAGAACAGCAGCTTGTAAGTAAAACCATCCGACTCACGCAGTGTTCCTAAAGTCACGGAACAGGAAACGGTTAGAAACGTATTCATTTATCGTTGTTACCTTTAATTAATCGTTGTTAGTTCATTCATTTATTTATCGTTTAGAGTCTTTATATTATAACAGGAAACGTATTCAGTTGTTAGTTAATAATCGTCGTTCATTTATTTATCGTTTAGAGTCTTTATATTATAACAGGAAACGTATTCAGTTGTTAGTTAATAATCGCCGTTCATTTATTTATCGTTTAGAGTCTTTATATTACAACAGAAAACGTATTCAGTTAAATAATCGTCGTTCATTTATTTATCGTTGAGAGCCTTTATATTATAACAGAAAACGTATTCAGTTGTTAGTTAATAATCGTCGTTCATTTATTTATCTTTGAGAGCCTTTATATTATAACAGAAAAAGTATTCAGTTGTTAGTTAATAATCGTCGTTCATTTATTTATCTTTTAGAGTCCTTCATTTTATATTATAACAGAAAAAGTATTCAGTTGTTAGTTAATAATCGTCGTTCATTTATTTATCTTTGAGAGCCTTTATATTATAACAGAAAACGTATTCAGTTGTTAGTTAATAATCGTCGTTCATTTATTTATCTTGAGAGCCTTTATATTATAACAGAAAACGTATTCAGTTGTTAGTTAATAATCGTCGTTCATTTATTTATCGTTGAGAGCCTTTATATTATAACAGAAAACGTATTCAGTTGTTAGTTAATAATCGTTCATTTATTTATCGTTGAGAGCCTTTATATTATAACAGAAAACGTATTCAGTTGTTAGTTAATAATCGTTGTTCATTTATTTATCGTTAATAATCGTCGTTCATTTATTTATCGTTGAGAGCCTTTATATTATAACAGAAAACGTATTCAGTTGTTAGTTAATAATCGTCGTTCATTTATTTATCGTTGAGAGCCTTTATATTATAACAGAAAACGTATTCAGTTGTTATTAATAATCGTCGTTCATTTATTTATTTATCTATGAGAGCCTTTATATTATAACAAAAAAGTATTCAGTTGTTAGTTAATAATCGTCGTTCATTTATTTATCTTTAGATAACCTATTATATTATAACAGAAAATAACAGTAGTATTCAGTTGTTAGTTAATAATCGTCGTTCATTTATTTATCTTTGAGAGCCTTTATATTATAACAGAAAATAACAGTATTCAGTTGTTAGTTAATAATCGTCGTTCATTTATTTATCGTTGAGAGCCTTTATATTATAACAGAAAATTCAGTTGTTAGTTAATAATCGTCGTTCATTTATTTATCAGTTTATATTATAACAGTTTCAGTTAATAATCGTCGTTCATTTATTTATCGTTGAGAGCCTTTATATTATAACAGAAAACGTATTCAGTTGTTAGTTAATAATCGTTGTTCATTTATTTATCGTTGAGAGCCTTTATATTATAACAGAAAACGTATTCAGTTGTTAGTTAATAATCGTTGTTCATTTATTTATCGTTGAGAGCCTTTATATTATAACAGAAACGTATTCAGTTGTTAGTTAATAATCGTTGTTCATTTATTTATCGTTGAGAGCCTTTAATTATAACGTCGTATTCAGTTGTTATTAATAATCGTTGTTCATTTATTTATCGTTGAGAGCCTTTATATTATAACAGAAACGTATTCAGTTGTTAGTTAATAATCGTTGTTCATTTATTTATCGTTGAGAGCCTTTATATTATAACAGGAAACGTATTCAGTTGTTAGTTAATAATCGTTCATTTATTTATCGTTGAGAGCCTTTATATTATAACAGGAAAACGTATTCAGTTGTTAGTTAATAATCGTCGTTCATTTATTTATCGTTGAGAGCCTTTATATTATAACAGGAAACGTATTCAGTTGTTAGTTAATAATCGTTGTTCATTTATTTATCGTTGAGAGCCTTTATATTATAACAGAAACGTATTCAGTTGTTAGTTAATAATCGTTGTTCATTTATTTATCGTTTAGAGTCTTTATATTATAACAGGAAACGTATTCAGTTGTTAGTTAATAATCGCCGTTCATTTATTTATCGTTTAGAGTCTTTATATTATAACAGGAAACGTATTCAGTTGTTAGTTAATAATCATTTATTTATCGTTGAGAGCCTTTATATTATAACAGGAAACGTATTCAGTTGTTAGTTAATAATAGTTGTTCATTTATTTATCGTTGAGAGCCTTTATATTATAACCTATTCAGTTGTTATAATAATCGTTGTTCATTTATTTATCGTTGAGAGCCTTTATATTATAACGTATTCAGTTGTTAGTTAATAATCGCCGTTCATTTATTTATCGTTGAGAGCCTTTATATTATAACAGGAAACGTATTCAGTTGTTAGTTAATAATCGTCGTTCATTTATTTATCGTTGACAGCCTTTATATTATAACAGGAAACGTATTCAGTTGTTTGTTAATAATCGTCGTTCATTTATTTATCGTTGAGAGCCTTTATATTACAACAGGAAACGTATTCAGTTGTTAGTTAATAATCGTTGTTCATTTATTTATCGTTGAGAGCCTTTATATTATAACAGGAAACGTATTCAGTTGTTAGGTAATAATCGTTGTTCATTTACTTATCGTTGACAGCCTTTATATTATAACAGGAAACGTATTCACTTGTTAGGTAATAATCGTTGTTCATTTATTTATCGTTGAGAGCCTTTATATTATAACACGAAACGCATTCAATTGTTTAGGTAATAATCGTTGTTCATTTATTTATCATACAAGAAATGATACCTGTAAGAAAAGAACAATATATTAAAACTAGCCGTACCCGTGAGCTCCGCTGCACTTGTTAGTATATATATATATATATATATATAATATATAAAGTAATTAATAACATCTGTCCCATTCAATGTTTGATAGAAAGTTAAATAGTTTAATATGTTACTTAATTTAAATTGTATTTAACTAATTAAAATGGGATCATTTTGCTCCAGAGACCACTCATTTGGTCCAATGATAATTCCTTTAACATATTTCTTATTTGTTATTACAAGCAAATAATTAAAATATGATCACTTGGTTCAGAGAAGAACCGTTTTTGATGCAACAATAATTCGTTTTAACATTTTTCTAAATTAGTCTTGAATGCAGCTCCAATAATAGAAATGTACGATAATTTTTCTGTGTGTAATGATATTTTCATCTTACCTCATTCCTTATATGTAGTTACAAATTTCAGATAGTAAAGGAATTATCCAAATTAGCTTCTGAGATTACTTCATACAAACAGAGAAATTTAATATTCTCTGTATATTAATATTGATAAACGTCAAGGCCGCCTTAAATAGGCATAGTCATTTGTTTTAATTTCATTATAGCCATTGTCGTTCCTGCAATAACTTTTGTGACATATCGATTTTCAGATTTTTTGCTCTAGTAAATAACTTAAATAGTTATACAGCAAATAATACATCTCCTATATGTAATTATACAGGGCATTTTATTTTTACCAACATTTTAAACTAACCTGGCTATACTCGAAACAATGTTGCCCTTCCATTACAGGAATGTTACTAGTGCAATATGTAAAATCATTTTACTAGGTAAGGAGGAGAGAAAAGTAGATTATTTATGTTGTAGGAAATACGATATTACGATTTTCAGTTTGATTATCACCATTTATCAAAATACAGCACAGTAGTAACATTTTTTTCTAAAACTCAACTTTTCAGTCGGCTATGTTCGTTATGTAATGTCTACTTTATTTAGCATATTAATTATTGATGTTAACATACAATATAGAGAGTGCATTTAAATTGAAGGGGTCATAAGTAAAGGACTGTAAGATGCCTAAAAATGGGGATTAAATATTTACTGTTGAAATTTTATTTAAATTTTAATGTGTGATGCGATTAAAATATCCCTTTGCCACTTTGTAGATACTTTAGCTTACACTGGATGCACAACTCATCTTATTACAAATGTCACTAGTTCCTTTGCTTCTAGCCACCTCAATTCAAAATAAGCTAATATGAATTTTTAAACAAGTTGCTGAAAATGGTTGCCGTTCATTACAATCCAGGCTTCAATTCTTTACGCATATTATTAAAAACATTTTGAATAATATCCTCTGAAATTGAATTTATCGTTTCTTCAATATAATTTTTAGTACGATATTATTAATGTAGGTTCTTTCTCCTACAGAAAACGCAACCATATTTCTGAAACACACTATAAACTGCAGTGTTTACTTCACTGCTTGAAGACTTCCAACAGCGGCCGTAAGTTTGTGTGTCTGACGGGAACAAGGACATTAGTGAAGGAGTAAAATAAAACGATGTCCCTGTAAAAATTTAAGAATTCACGATCTCCTATGTACCACTGATGGAATGAATAAATCTGTTTTTTCTTCCTACTGAAAAATTTTTGTATTTTGCACATAGGAATTACGGAACAACGACATTATAATCTGAGGCGGCGTTGAAAATGTATTGTATTGTTATATTAAAACTCTTGTATATCTTTAAATATCAGCCCTATCAAAATTTTGTATGGAATAAAAATTATCGGAAATAATGTTTAAAGAATCTTTTGTTATGTAACATTTATCACAAAAATCAATAATAAGTGAGATCTTTCGATTTATTTAATTCAGGCCCTTATAACCCCCTTTCAAATAATGTATTTTGAATGCCATATAGCCTAAAATCTAAGTTACAACGAACTTAATTTATGCTCCAATTTTCATCGAAATCCGTTCAGCCATTATCGCGTGAAAAGGTAACAAACATCCAGACAGACAGACAGACTTAAATATCAGTCCTATCAGAATTTTTCAGGGAATAAAACTTATCGTAAATTATTTTTAAATAATCTTTTGATATGTAACATTTTTCACAAAAATCAATAATAAGCGAAATATTTCGATTTATTTAATTTAGGCCCCCTTATAACCCCCCTTTTAAATAAAGTATTTTGAATGCCATATAGCCTAAAATCTAAGTTACAACGAACTTAATTTATATTCCAATTTTCATCGAAATCCGTTCAGCCATTATCGCGTGAAAAGGTAACAAACATAGATACAGACAGACAGACAGACATACAAACAAAAATTTCAAAAAAGCGATTTTCGGTTTCAGTATGATTAATTATACATGTTAACACCAATTATTTTTGGAAAATCGAAAATTACCAGAAACATTTCGCTTACAGACTTATTATTAGTATAGATTAAGCGATTCTGAAACTCCCGTATGTATTTTTATTTTTTTCAGGATTTATGAAAGGGAACTGTAGCTAACGATAGGCAGGGGTAACCTAAGCCCGTTAAGGATAACTTTGGCCCAACAATATTACATAATAATTCTTATATCTCTCACAAAATACGACTCTAACTTGTAACAAAGATGAAATGGAACAAATGCTTATGTGACATTTACGCATTGCTTTTGTATGTCCTGTTCACAGATGAAAAGGATCCCGTATCTTACGAAACACCCTGTATATCTGCGTCTTAGCTTCTTGTACGACTTGGATGCCTGAACACTGTTAACCCAGCACCGCTCTTTCGGCAAGGTTTAACAAATTTATAGAAGTTTTGAGAACCGTCGGAATGAATCTAGGATCTAATTTATAGTTTGCTGACTCGAGCATTAGAGAGCGCTGCAATCTCATAGAGCTGCAGACACACTTGTGAGCAGAGCAGGGTAATTGGCAGGGAAAGTTACTTGCTATAATGTTTGTCTTCATTCCAGACATTCAAGAGCAGGGATCTTTACTTGATGTTAATTCACTATACTCCTCTTGTTTTGCTTCACAACGCTAAGAATATCCATTGGTCTCTTAATAATTTATTCAGGATCCTAGGCCGTATTGGAGCATAAGAATCTCTTACTATTCAGAAAGATGCATGTTAGTTAACATGGTAACCACCCAGGATGATTCTTGACTTAGAGTCTGGCTGAGCGGAAGAGAAGGCCTACTGGTCTTAACTCTGCTAGGTTAAATAGATAAATAGATAGATAAATAAATAAGTAACTAAATAATTAAATAAGGAAATAACTAAATAAATAAATGAATAAATAAATAAATAAATAACTAAATAAATAAATGAATAAATAAATAACTAAATAAATAACTAAATAAATAAATAAGGAAAAATAAATAAATAAATGAATAAATAAATAAATAAGTAAATAAATAAGTAAATAAATAACTAAATAAATAAATAATAAATAAATAATTAAATAACTATATAATTAACTAAGTAACGAAATAAATAAATAACTAAATAACTAATTAAATAACTAAATAATAATTAATTAAATAATAATTAAATAAATAAATAACTAAATAGGTTAAGAACTAAATAAATGACTAAATAAATAACTAAATAAATAAATAAATAAATATCTAAATAAATATGTAACTAAATGAATAAGTAACTAAATAAATAAATAAATAAGTAAATAAATAAATAAATAACTAAATAAATAAATGAATAAATAAATAAATAACTAAATAAATAAATAAGGAAATAACTAAATAAATAAATGAATAAATAAATAAATAAATAAGTAAATAAATAAGTAAATAAATAACTAAATAAATAAATGAATAAATAAATAATTAAATAACTAAATAATTAACTACGTAACTAAATAAATAAATAAATAACTAAATAACTAATTAAATAACTAAATCAATAAATAATTAAATAAATAATTAAATAAATAAATAACTAAATAAATAACTAAATGAATGACTAAATAAATAACTAAATAAATAAATAAATAAATATCTAAATAAATATGTAACTAAATGAATAAGTAACTAAATAAATAAATAAATAAATAAGTAAATAAATAACTAAATAAGTAAATAATAACTAAATAAATAAATAAATAAGTAAATAAATAAATAAATAACTAAATAAATGACTAAATAAATAAGTAACGAAATAAATAAATAAGTAAATAAATAACTAAATAAATAAATAACTAAATAACCAGATAAATAAATAAATGTGTAACTAAATAAATAAATAAATGAATAACTAAATAAATAATTAAATGAATGATTAAATAAATAAGTAAATAACTAAATAAATAATAACTAAATAAATAACTAAATAAGTAACTAAATAAATAAATAACTAAATAAATGACTAAATATATAAGTAAGTAACGAAATAAATAAATAAATAAATAAGTAAATGAATAACTAAATAAATAAAAATAAATAAATAACTAAATAACCAAATAAATAAATAAATAACAAAATAAATAAAAAACTAAATAAATAAATGACTAAATAAATAAGTAAATAACTAAATAAATAAATATATTATTATTATTATTATTATTATATTATTATTATTATTATTATTATTATTATTATTATTACTATGAAAACAAAAATTCCTTTACGAAAGATAAAGTTAGTTTTGTAAGTAGAACGATAGACAACAAATGCCAGGGTTGAAAACGAGATAAAGATGGAATATTCTGACATAGAACTACATCTTTCTGATGAGTAGGCTCGGAAAATAACTTGGAAATTAAGGTTATGTTTTATTTAACGACGCTCGCAACTGCAGAGGTTATATCAGCGTCGCCGGATGTGCCGGAATTTTGTTCCGCAGGAGTTCTTTTACATGCCAGTAAATCTACTGACATGAGCCTGTCGCATTTAAGCACACTTAAATGCCATCGACCTGGCCCGGGATCGAACCCGCAACCTTGGGCATAGAAGGCCAGCGCTATACCAACTCGCCAACCAGGTCGACTTGGAAATTAATCTTGCCATAAAAATAATATAACCCATTTGTATACCTTGCCTTTCCTTGTTGTCCTAGTATTCCACTCGTTCACCTTGTATTCCCCTCCATTTCCTTGTCTTCCTCGCATTCTCCTTCTTTCCCATCGCTCTCCTTGTCTTCCCCTCCTTGTCCTCCCCTAGTTCTCCTAGTATTCCCCTTGTTCTCCTTTACTTCCCTTTTCTCCTTGTTTTCCTTTTGCCCTCCTTATATTCCAATTGCATTCCTTGTTTCTTATTCCATTCTTGCTTCATAAATTCTACTTGCGCCCCTTGTATTCAACTTGCGCTACTTGTATTCTCTTTGATCATCTTGTATTTCCCTTGTTATCCTTGTATTCCCCTCGTTATCCTTGGCTTCCGCTCGTTGTCATTGTCTTTCCTTCGATATCCTAGTATTGTCCTCGATTTTCTTGTATTCTCCTCATTTTCCTTGTCTTCCCCACGTTCTCCTTATCCTCACCTCGTTCTCCTTGTTCTCTCCTAGTTCTCCTTGTCTTCCTCTCGTTCTACTGGTGCTCCCCTCGTTCTCCTTTTTTCTCCTTGTTTTCCATATATCATAGTTGCGCTCCTTGTATTCCCCTTATTTTTCTTGTATTTCTCTTCTTCACTTTGTAATTCCTTTCTTCTCCTTGTATTCCCCTCGTTTTGCTTAGTTTTTCCATCATTACCCTTGTCTTCCCCTCGTTCTCCTTGTCTCCCCTCGTTCTCCTTGTATTCCCCTCGATCTCCTTGTCTCGCCCACGTTCTCCTTGTTCTCCCATGTTATCATTGTCTTCCTATCGTTCTCCTAGTATTCACCTCTTTCTCCCAGTATTTCCCTCGTTCTACCTTTTTCACCGTTTTTCTTCTTGTCTTCATTTTGTTCTCCTCATATTTTACTTGTGCTCCTTGTATTTCATTTTCGCTTATTGTATTCCACTTGTACCACTTGTATTCTCCTTATTCTCCTTATATTTTCCTTGCTCACCTTGTAATTCTCTTTTTTCCTTGTCTTTCCATCGTTATCCTTCTGTTCCCCTTGTTCTTCTTGTTTCCCCTTGTTCTCTTCGGCTTTTCCTCGATCTTCTTGTATTCTCCTCGATCTCCTTGTCTTCCCCTTGTTCTCACTGTCTTCCTCTCGTTTTGCTAGTATTCCCCTCGTTCTCCTTTTCCCCCTGTTTTCTCCTTGTCTTCATTTTGTTCTCCTCATATTTTACTTGTGCTCCTTCTATTCCATTTTCGCTTCTTGTATTTCTCTTATTCTACTTGTATTCCTCTTATCCACCTTGTAATTCCATTGTTCTCCTTATATTACCCTCATCTCCTTATGTTCCCTTCCAACTCCTTTATTCATATCGATCTATTTGTCTGGCCCTCGTTCTCCTTTTTCTCCTCGTCTTCTCCTTGTTCTTCTCATATTCCACTTGCGCTACTTGTATTCCTCTTGTTCTCCTTGTATTACCACTATTTATCGTAAAACATTTATACTTGTATCGATAAGAAAATGCGGAGCCACAGTTCGACGCATTCTTCTATAAGCACCAAACCTCGCCCTGTCTAACAAAAGCAATCCATTCAAAGTTTGTGTTTAGTATGTACGCCATTGTAATGCGAAGGGTTTAGTCCATTGCCAGGAGTTAGAAACGCAAATTGGCAGAGATAAGAGGCTCGGCTGGCGTTTCATTGTAATGTACGCTACATAGCCAGAAGTCAGCAACTTTAATTATTGTGCTATTACGATAGAACGCGCCCCACTGAACGATGTTCCTTTATATAGCTGCCACTTTATACACAAATAAGGTTAGAAGATCACGGCCACTGGCTTTGTATTACACACATTTAGAACGTTTTCAAAATATGGAAAGTAAATTACTAAATGTAAGACAGTACTAAATGCACATCACGTAAATGAATACTGGATAGCATCCATGGTAATATGATTTACGAGACGACATGCATGTGGTATACTTCCTTCAAGAGAAAATTGAGAATGTGGATAAAACATTTTGTAGCATTTCCGGGGTGACTTTAGCACAGGCGTCAATGACACGGTTCTGTAAATGTTTCACATTTCTCAATTTTCTCTTCATCCTATCAAGCTCTTTATATACCCCCAAAAAAAAACCAACGGGTGTTAAGTCTGGAGACCTGGCCGGCCATTCTACTGGTCCACGTCGACCAATCCAATGTTCAGGGAACTGTTCGTCCAGTCTGCTGCAACATTTCTGTGGCTTAACCCACCAGGATGAAGAACGATATCAATTCTTTCCTCTTTCGATAATGTCATCACGAAAATCAAGAAATTTGTTCTAGGAAAATTTCAAATAATCATAACAATGCACTGAAACTGTCACAGGTTAACCAAACAGTAAGGCAGGAAAAGTTAATTACCAGGATTGCATAAAAACAACTTTTTCAAAGCTTCCTTAGTACCGTACTATGTTACAAAATATCTGTAGATGCAGTAACATGCTGGCTTCCAGATCAGGAGGTCTCGGGTTCGATTCCCGGGCTCGGCTCACGATGAATTTTTCTTGAAGAAGAGGAATTCCCTGGGTGTCTAGAGTCTGGAAATTTGTATGAATGTGAGTGTGATTGTGAGTGTGCCGGGTTAATATAAATTAATCAATCATCACAAATATAAAATTATATCAGGACTGTCGCTGCTGGGCAGTAACCTGAACACGTTTCAGCGTCACATTGTTGACAAGTAACTCCATCTGTTAGTACAACCATAAACCATCTAATAGAAGCTATGGAGTTACGAACAACGAAAAAAAAAAAAAATGCAGTAACTAATGTTTGTGTCATATGGCAGTTATTTCTAAACAACTTGAAAACGATTAGAGAAATCTCGAAACGGATTACACTATTGTTTATCTCAGAAAATTTCACATGATTTTGAGTATTTTTTTTTTAATTTTAGTAGGTTATTTTACGACGCTTTATCAACAGCTTAGGTTATTTAGCGTCTGAATGAGATGAAGGTGATAATGCCGGTGAAATGAGTCCGGAATCCAACACCGAAAGTTACGCAGCATTTGCTGATATTGGGTTGAGGGAAAACCCCGGAGAAAACCTCAACCAAGTAACTTGCCCTGACCGGGAATCGAACCCGGGCCACCTGGTTTCGCGGCTAGACGCGCTAACCGTTACTCCACAGGTGTGGACGATTTTTATCTACATTACTCCTTTTCTATTTGAAATTTCAAAGTTGCAATCAAAATGGCGGCTTTGGAGATAGCTGAGGGCTAGAATCGAATGTGTCACTGGTAGAGCATTTATTTGGTTTTTAGAAATACTGGTAACATCTATAGTAGTCGAAAATCAAGCATACGGAAGATATTTATATGGTTCCAGACTTTTGATTCACCCTGTACAATATTTCCGTTCTTTAATTAATTAATTATTGACCCCACTGTAAGGTTCGAAATTAATTAAGATCAACCAAAGCAGGTACATGAAGAGAACGCGCTATTTACCTTCCATGCTGTGATGATCTCAGTCATAAATATAATACAGCGTATTCCGAATCTCACCGGTGAGCAATCCGATGGCATCACGCTGTTCCGAATTCCACTGATGACGTCATTGATGCTCCACCGGTGTCGCACCGGTGCCATCAACTTGCAGAGGTGGTGGCAGTCTCCATCAGCCGCCATCAGTGAATCTGATTGGTTCTTGTATAGGGCGGGAATTAGCAGACGAATGACATCGTGCACTGTTGTGTCATGGCGGTATGTTCCGCTGTATTGTTTGTAATGAGCACAACGTAAAAACAATATGTTAATGGCTTATGAGCGAACATGTCAACGGACCAGTTATTACTACCGGTTCAAGAAATAAATTGTTTATGACATCTTTTCTTTGAACGAAATGGGAGTATGAAAATTTCGCAAAATTTTGCTAGCGTAGCACAGACAACAACTTGTACAGTCGCCATGACAGCCATCGATCCTTCCAGCAGTTTTGTTCCTTATTTCGCTGTAACGTGACTTCATTGATGCCACCGGACCGGTGAGATTCGGAATACGCTGATGTTCAAGATTGGAATGTCATTGGACTTATGTTTGGTGCGCGAGGAACAATTCCCAAACTTACATTGGAGATCCTCAGAAAATTAAAGGTTCCTGAAAAGACTCTTCAGACAATTGCATCAACCATTTTAAAATCTTCACTGAACATCATCAATCACCATCTCTATTTATCTCTATAATATTCAATGTATATTATTTATTTTCAATAAATTTTTATCGTTTTGATAGTGACCACATCTTGTCGCAGAATATTCTTTTTTAAAATTGCATTATGTATTTTTTTAACATTAATTTACATTTTCTTTTTTTTTTTTCATTTGAATTGATTAGGATGCCGATATTTTAAATCCAAGCTTTGGACGGCTATCATTTCGATGATATTCTCTCTCTCTCTCCCTCTATACTAGAAATTCTAATATATTGATTTACTTTTTGGAAAAAAAAAACATAATTAATTTTCCATTAATCCACAGCTTAGGATTAACTGTTAGCACGTATGACCGTGTAACGTGCGAGCCCGGGTTCAAATCCTGGAAGGGACAAGTTACCTCGTTGGGAGTTTCATCTACCGAGACATTCCGAGCTCGTTGACCTCTTACATCTGTATCACGAGTATTGTATTGTACTGTATTGTATTTATTAACATTCCATGGTACCGTATTCATACATTGCTTCACAGCTAGAACATGGAACAAGTCAAAAACTTAATACTATTATAAAGCTTTAATTTATAGTCACAGTCTAGATATAATATATACAGACGAGATTTACAATATAGTCTACTAGTACAACACAAAGTTTTAGTATCAATTTCATGAAGTGTTATTGAATGTCATGAATTCACCTACAGAATAGAAGGCGTGAGAAATTAAGTACTTCTTTAATTTGGCCCTAAATAATCTTATGTTTTGGGTTTCATTTTTTATATCGATAGGCAGGCTATTAACAATTTTTACTGCCATATAACGCACTCCTTTTTGATAGTATGATAGACTTGCCGATGGAGTATGAAAGTCATTTTTATGTGTATTTATGCTATGAACTGTTGAATTAGTTACAAAGTTTTCACGATTACATACGAGGACGTTTATTAATGAAAAGATATACTGACAAGCCATGGGCATTATTTGTAGTTTAGAATGTGTTAGCGACGATGTTGCCGGACTGCTGAAGCTTGAAAGTTAATTTTGTAATAAATAATCGTGCATTTAATCACAAAACGTAATATAGGATTTTTTATTCCTTTAAATGTACCCTATCGTCCCGATAATATATAGTTAAGTACGATTTGTATAATTTCTACGACTACGTGTTTTGCTTTCATTGTAATTTACAACAGCTAAATTAGAATTCAAGTTTTAAAAAAAGGAACTCCTGTGATTTATATGTGGCGGGTGTGTTGATAATACGTGCTGTGGAGACACTTGTACTTTATGTGCTTCAAAATATTTAAATTCGTTCCTGCGTAACGTGTAATCTCCACTCGTACAGACTGCTGTTTTATATTTTTTCTCATTTAGCATTCAGACGTCACGTCAGAGATACAATAGAGGAATTCTGGGAACCGTCCAGGAAGCTTTGAAATATCAGCATAAAAGTTACATCAGAGATCATTACGCCAACCCGTATCTTGTTACTCTTTCGGAATAGAAGTAAAATTAACGTAGGGTAAAGCGAGGAAAGTGCGGCGCAATTTTATGTTCCATATTTTACAAGCATTATGTAGGGATAGAAATGAAGCTGCGTTGGAAAGAATGGGTGAAGAAAGAATGATGCTGAAACTGATCAGGAAGAGAGAAAGGAATGGACTGGACCACTGGCTGAGAAGAAACCGTCTGCTGAAGGATGCACTGGAAGGAACGGTGAACGGGAAAATTTCGGGGTACGAAGGCTAATAAGAAGACATCTATACTAATAATAAATCTGTAGCCAAAATTTTTCTGGTAATTTTCGATTTTCCAAAAATAATTCGTCCTGACATATATAATTAACCACCCTGAAAACGAAAATCGCTTTTTTGAAATTTTTGTATGTCTGTCTGTCTGTATGTTTGTTACGTTTTCACGCGATAATGGCTGAACGGGTTTAGATGAAAATTGGACTATAAATTAAGTTCGTTGTAACTTAGATTTTAGGCTATATGGCATTCAAAATACATTATTTAAAAGGGGGGTTGTAAGGGGTCTGAATTAAATAAATCGAAATATCTCGCTTATTATTGATTTTTGTGAAAAATGTCACATTCTTTACAAATAATTTGCGATAAGTTTTATGCCTTGAAAAATTTTGATAGGACTGATATTTAATGAGATAAATGAGTTTTAAAAATTAAAATAACTGCCATCTAAGGCCGTGTATTGAAATAAAAAACAAATGACTTCGTCTATAAGGGGCATTGGACACAACAATCGAAAGCTATGAAACATAGCCTACAGACAATGTTTCTGTGTTTGTATGAAGTAATATCGGAAGCTAATTTAACCGATTTGTATAATTAATTATTATTTCACCATTGGAAAGTGTAGTTTCTCTGGATGGACATAATGCTATAATGTTATTACAGTAACTTGTGAGTGAATTGAAGACAGGTAAGATTAAAATAGCTTCTTATGCACAGAAAACTTGATAGGTTATTCTGTATATTCATTTCATGTATTCTTAAAATAATGTTTATGAACATATTCATTTTTATCTCAGAGAATTAACGAACAACGAGAATGTATTGATTTAGTATGCAGTAATAGTACGTTAGCTTAGCAATGCATTATTTTATAATTCAAATTTTAACTATGCTCAATTGAATCGTGTTAAAATACATAAAATACATATGCAATAAATGCAATGCAAAAAAATTGGGTAATGAGCCAAGCAGATTATGTTGCGCTGTTGTAAATGCTGTTCCTCCTGAGATTCAAGAGCTCCCACAATAAATTAAAAACTTTCTAATTCGAGTACATCCATTATCAACACACTTTTTACATAATATAATATAATATAATATAATATAATATAATATAATATAATATAATATAAACATAATAATAAATCTATATAATAATAAATCAAAAATTTTTCTGTTAATTTTCGCTTTTCCAAAAATAATTGGTAATAACAATTAAGAAACATGTTAAAGGAATTGTCATTGCACCAAATGAGTGTCTCTGGATCAAAATGATCGCATTTTTAATATTTTAAATACAATTTAAATTAAGTAACATATTAAACGATTTATCCTTCTATCAAACACGAATGTTCCCTGGATCAAATGTCCTATTTTAATTATGTAATTACTTTATATTTATTTCTAACGGGTGCATGTCAGAGCGCACCCGGGTCCCTAGTAAAATAATAAAGATTGGAGATTACTCAGTTTACAGTGAAAGATCTGTCTCTGGATATTGATCGAATATTAATTACAATACAATTTAAATTAAGCAATAAAATATTAAACGATTTATCCTTCTATCAAATTAATGTTCCCTGGATCAAAAATCCAATTTTAATTGTCGTAATTACTTTAAACGACTATTTATTTCTAAGTTTTGCAGGTTTTGTCGTGCGCATTTTCCTGGCTTAAAATAATAAAGATTGAGCCCATTACAGAGTTTATGTTCCAGTCAAAGATCTGCCCTGTTAAACTTGAACTTAATGATAATCCCATTCTTTCAGTACATTTTAAAGTAGATTCTAAAGATTATTATTCCTATTCCAATTTTTATGTCTATCTTCTTTAAAAATTAAGATTTTTCCATCATCTGGAATATGTTTTTGAATAAACGACTCATTTAAATGACAGTTTTGGTATGGTTTTGTCGTGTCTGCGATTTTAAATAAATTTAAATAAACAAATTTGAGCCCATAAATAAAGAGTTTATGTTCCAGTCAAATAAATTTAATAAATAAATTAACTTAATGATAAATAAATTTTAAGTATATTTTATAGTAGATTCTAAATTAATATTATTAAATAAGTATTTTTTAATCTGTTCTAAATTCTTTTAAAATAAATAAATAAGCATTTCTCATCATCTGGAATATATTTTTTGAATAAATTTGATTTAAATAATTAAACAGTAAATAAATAAATAAAATAAAATAAATGAATAAATAAATAAATATATAAATAAAAATAAATAAATAAGTAATAAATAAATAAATAAATAAATAAATAAATAAATAAATAAATGAACGAATGAACGAACAAACAAACAAATTAAACAAATTAATTAATTAATAAGTAAATATATAAATAAGTAAATAAGTAACTAAATAAATAAATAAATAAATGAATAAGTAAATATATAAATAAGTAATTAAATAAATAAATAAAATAAATAAATGAATAAATAAATACATAAACAAATAAGAAATAAATGAATAAGTAATTAAACAAATAAATAAAAATAAATAAGTAAATAAATAAATAATCTTAGTTTAAGCTCAAAAGATTCATATTTACTCGTATATAGTTGACAATTTATCTTCGCTAGGGCTTTCATCATTTCCCAATAATTTCAATTCTGTGTCTAGTTCTTGAAATATGATCAAGTCTTCATAACTCTTCATAATTTAGGGAAACGGGACGCCTTTTTTTTTAAGCGTGACATTTGGCGTCCCGAGCATACTTTTCCGGAACAGAGGACAAGAGGCTGAAAAAAGGATAATCCCGTTAAAAACGGGACGTCTGGTCACCCTAGAATAGACTCCACATTTTTGTAACGGATTCCACAAAATATGTTTTGTTTAAAATAACAAGAACAAAATCAGGACTAAAAATAATTTTGGGGAAGTCCTTTATCTTAAAAATTTTTTGGATTAAAACAGTAAACTATCAGGTTACGATTAAAACCTGAAATATACACTTAACCCCTCTTCACCCTATACGTGAGTGATATTCCATTTGTCATAATTTTTTTTTATTACGCATGCCAGAAATAATAATAATTTCATGTCCTTTACTCAGCAGGCACATCGGAAATTAAATTGTCACAAACGTGTGCGGGCCCCGTCGCCATGGAAGCGCCTCTTTAGTCGGTTCACTTGTCTCTCTTTTGTTGTGTTGTGTTTGTCTAAGTTGAATGGGTTGCCTACCTCCTGTCTCTAATCCGGCAGGGAAATATTAATTACATTCTATTCACAGGTTCAGTTTCAGAGACAAATGTTCATAGCGGTTATTCCAAGCTGTCATTTTTGGATAACGTTCGTTTAATAATTTAAACCGACAACATAATTTACAAAATACATAGTTTTATGAAGCAATTGAAAGGTACAATACGTCAAAGTTATTTTATTTCGACAAAAAATAAAATAAAAATGGATTCACCTTTAGTCTAACGATTAATGCATCGACCTTGTACGCTGCAGACTTGAACTGAAATTCTAGAATGATTAAATAAATTTGTACGTGAACGATGATAGTTTTTTGGTAGGTTTATTTGAGTACATCCCTTTTCACTGTCATCGTCTGCAGTGATTTGAGGACTGTTTTTCTTTGGAAAATTTAAATTAATTTAAGGAAACGTGTAAATTAGTCAATTAAGTTGATAAATAATATAATAATAATTTATTTATTTATTTATTATTAATATTTGTGTGAACAACAAGAGGCCAATTATAGTTCAGCACAATACACAAACAGAAGATACAAAGGTGCAAAACAAAAATAAATAATATCTTAAATAACAAAAACATACATAAATAAAATTGAGTACAAACAGTAAAAACTAATAATCAAAACGAAACTAAACCTTAAAAGGTTCTAAATTGTGCCCATGCAAATTGGCATATTTTATGCATCTACAGACTGGAGAAAGTGATTTTGAATTTCGGTTATAAAAAATTTTTGAAATCTTAAACCTTTTGTAGGAATACGAAGGCTGATATTGTTTATGACAGACTCACAATCAATATCACCCTTGATAACTTTGCAAAAAAATTGATAATCAAGATTTAGACGTCTAGCATAAAGGCTACAACAGTTAAAATATTTACAGGTAATATCATAGTTAAAGTCAGTGGAATTGGGTATATATCGAAAAGCACATAAGGAAATAAATTTTCTTTGAATATTTTCCAATTTAACCTAATCGGTTGAAGTAATGGAATTCCAGGCTACAGATGCATATTCAAGTTTAGAGCGAACAAAGTAAAGTATAGAATTAATAGTGACTCAGGAGTAGAAAAAGAATAGGTTATAGACCTTATTAAACCAAGCATTCTTATTGAATGATTATAAATATATTGAACATGATCGTGAAAGTATAATTTAGAATCGAGTAGTACACCAAGATCTTTTATAGAATTTTTCCTAATAATACAGGCGTTATTAAGAGAATAATTAAATTTTATGGAAGTAGTTTTTCGAGAGTACGAAATGACAAAAGTTTTTGTTTCATTAATTTTCATTCCATTAATGTCAGACCAAAGTTCAATGGAGTTAATATCATTTTGAAGAGTTTGGCAATCGGCAGAACTATTTATTGAGCGAAAGATTTTGAGATCATCAGCAAATAACAGGTAGTTTGAACTTATTCTTTTACATATGTCATCAATAAATAATAAAAATAATAGAGGGCCCAATGTAGATCCTTGGGGAACTCCAAAACAATTAAATGGGTCCGAGAGAGAATCACCTACGAACACAACATTGTCTATTAGTTAAATAGTTTTCAAACCAGCTCACGTAGTTAGAAGAGAGACCAAAGTTTTTAAATTTATTTATCAGAATATTGTGAGGTACAACATCAAACGCTTTGCTAAAGTCGATATAAATTGAGTCAATTTGACCTTGGGCTTCAACAACAGGCATAACAAGTTTAAGGTAGGATACTAAGTTTGTAGTTGTTGATTTACCTTTAGTAAAACCATGTTGTGCTGAATTAATTTTATTCTTAACATAAAATGAAACATGTTTGTGGATTATTTTTTCAAAAATTTTTGAGAAATTGTTTAATATTGAAATAGGTCTATAATTGGAAACAACATTTTTTTACCATTCTTAAAGATGCTTCTTTCCAAAGCATAGGGTATGTACCGGTTAATAAACTTAAATTAAATATAAAGGTTAAAACGGGTATTAGAATATTAGAACATCCCTTAATAATAAAATTAGGAATACCGTCAGTGCCCTTTGATTTATTAGGTTTAAATGGCTAAAGAAACGTCATCAACTGTAATTTTAGGTAAGGATAAGAAGTCAGTAGAATTATACTCCAACAAACGGAGATTAGAATTAGGCTGTTTTTGAATCGATTTGAATTGATTAGCAAATGCATTAGCAATTTCTTGCTGATCAGTAATGTGAATCCCATTTATTAATAATAATAATAATAATAATAATAATAATAATAATAATAATAATAATAATAGAGATATGATGATAAATTCATTGCCGCTGTTATTTTAATTTTTATTTCCTATTTTATTTCATTTCATTTTCTATATTACACTTATATTAATATAGGCCTATTATATTATATTCACTGTAGCTGTAATATTAATTTCAGTTCCTATTTTATTTTACTTTGTATATTCTCTTATAGGCCTATTAATAATATATCTGAACTACGACCGAACACGAGCGCTGCTCATTCGGTCTTCAAGTTTTCTTAATATTACTGTATCCTCTTCTTATATAGATTGTATTATTTTATTTCTATTTCTATAGTTGTAATTATATTCTGTATTCTGTATATTTAAATTTAAATAATAATAAATTGAATTAATAATAATAAATGATAAAAGTATAAAAAAGGTTACTAATAATATTTTTCAAACCCGTATGTAAAAAAAAAAAAAGAAACAAAAAAATTCTGCAGTTACATCATTTGGTAACCATAACATTGTTATGATCTCTCTGACACCTTAATATTTTTCCTGCATGTAATAAACACTTATTTCTGAAAAGCAGACTACTCTCAGACATGTAGAGTTGTTTATTTTAATACAATTAATTTTTTGTCCTATATGAGATATATTAAAATTTACATAATGTTTTGAGACCTAATTTTTCCATTTCTACGTTTTACATAAATGCATGTTAAATCAGTGTACAAAATTTCAGAATTATATCGCTAATGGTTGTGGAGTTATTAAATAATAATATGTGTGAAAATTGTCAAATTTTGGAAAATTTAATTTAACGTCATCATCATCGTCCTTGCAGGTATTAGGTCTAGTGGCCTGTTACGGTCTCCGTCCATCTTTTCAGGGGGCGTCCCAAAGATCGTCTTCCTTGTGGTATATAGCGGAGAATTTGTCTTGGGAGTCTGGAACGGTCCATCCTATTGACATGGTTAAGCCATTTTTGTCTATAGTGGTTGAGATGTTCATAAATAAGTGTAATTTCCAATTCTTTTGTAATTAGTTCATTCCTTTTGTGGTCAAGCAAGCTGTAGCCGGCAGTCCTCCTTAGAAATCTCATTTCCGCAGTTGTTAGGCGTTGAACATCTGAGTTTCGGACAGTCCAGGCCTCACTACCATACATGAGGACAGATCTTGCTAGAACTTTATATGCTTTTAACCTGGTATGTTTTTGGGTTTTCGTGGTTGTGAAAACCTGGTTGATGGTTCTTAAGGCTCCATTAAAATGTTGAATATTTTCAGATAGGATATATTTAAAGTGAAAAGTGAATTCTTAAAAATATTATTATTATTAGTAACCTTTTTGATATTTTTATCAGATATTTAAGTTCTAATAAGGCTTGTTGTGGTGCCTTGTAAATTGGTTCACGTACATATACCATTAATGTATCTTTTTTAATGTAAATAAATAAATAAATAAATAAATAAATAAATAAATAGTTCTTGTTAAAAAAAGTTATGCAAGAAATATTATGAAACCAAAGAGGTTGGGTGCATTTAGAATCAAAAGGGAGCATCAGACTCTTTGATTGCAAACTTGGGACTTATATTTTGTCGCAATTTTTGTTGTTTACAAGCGAAACTTCGATTCTAATAGTCACTTTTAACGCAAGATTTTAGTGGTTTAGAGGACGTTCTGATGCCAAATCATGACAGTTGTATGTAAAGTTATATTTGAAGAATTCATGTACATAGAAAACTCATTTTCGTTATCACGTGGACAAGAGATATTTTGCAAATGAATTCCTCAATAATTGTAAATTGATTGGTAAATCAATGAATTTAATTGTAATATTAGCACTTAGGTATTAGCTGGAATAGAACAATTAAGCCGATGAATTGATTAATGTTGTCTATAACCTGACATCTTCTTCCACGAAATCTCCTCCCATTCAATGTTGTTGTTTGTACTTCAATTGTTTGGATAACAGAGATTCTATTACGTTTCTAGATCTAGCATAACTTTCCTTCATCTGTAAGCCTATTTCGAATATCTTGTTTCCATTCAGTAATATTCCTTTCTTGCTTTTCGTCACGATTTCCGTGGTTTGTGAGAGAAAAATGACAAAAACATCACCCGGATGTTTGTCAATTTGTATACATACGACGCCGTTTCAGAATAGCCACTTTGCATAGAAATTGCCAACATTGTCATTGTTTCCGTTTGTATGACTGTAGAAAGAACACATTGCAACTTTTCACATAAGAATATCATGAAGATGATGATCATCATCATCTTCAGGACTTAGACCTTTTGACCTGCTTCCCCCCCCTCTAAAGTTGGCAGTGACGTCTTTTCTTTGGTCTTCCTACTAACTGACCTCTTGTGATGTATTCCTATCAATGTGATCCTTTCAATTCTTTTCAACAGAGGAAATTCTCTTCAAAATATGAGACTAGTTCTCAGTCAAAAAATTGGTATTAAATTGTAACAAAACTAACATAATTCAATTTAAATCCTGTGCAAATTCAACCTCGCAAACTTCTAGCGCAATAATTAACAATAGATCCCTATTAGAAACAACAACAACCAAATTTCGCGGCTTAAAAATCGATAATATGTTAAATTGGAAAAATCATATTAAAGAAATTACCCCCAAACTAAATTCAGCTTGTTTTGCTAATAGATCTATGCAAAAGATAGTAAATACCAATACCTTAAATTCCACAGATAGTAACAGTATATTTCTATTACAAAAAAGAGTAATTAGAATAATGGTAGGTGCCAAATCTAGGGAATCGTGTAGGACTAATTTCAAAAAACTACAAATAATACCCATGGCTTGTCAGTATATCTTTTCATTAATAATCTTCCTCGTATGTAATCGTGAAAACTTTGTAACTAATTCAACAGTTCACAGCATAAATACACGTCAAAAAATGACTTTCATACTCCATCGGCAAGTCTACAGTGCTATCAAAAATGAGTGCGTTAGCTATATGGCAGTAAAAATTTTTAATAGCCTCCCTATCGATATAAAAAATGAAACTCAAAACATAAGATTATTTAGGGCCAAATTAAAGAAGTACCTAATTTCTCACGCCTTCTATTCTGTAGGTGAATTCATTACATTCAATAACACTTCATGAAATTGATACTAAAACTTTGTGTTGTACTAGTAGACTATATTGTAAATCTCGTCTGTATATATTTCATCTAGATTATGACTATAAATTAAGACTTTATAATAGTAAAGTATTACGTTTTTTGACTTGTTCCATATTCTAGGTATAAAGAAATGTATGAATACCATGGAATGTTAATAAATACAATACAATATTGTTTTGTGAATTGTACAATATTTTCAACGTTTAATGCAGTTCTTTTCATCCAAGAGATTATACCCAGCTACATACAGGGTGATTCACGAGGATTTACCGTCACTTACGGAGCTTATTTTCGAAGACATTCTGGGCAAAAAATGCCATATAAACATTTGTCCTACTCTCACTATTTTCAAAGTTACATTAATTTGAAGCTGTTAGTAAACTAGTTTTTCCTTTAGTTTTAAGGATAAAAAATATTACAAATAGAGGATGAACTATTCAAAAGTGTCATTTCTTTAATTGGCTAGTGCTTTGAAGCTAAAAATATGTTGTTAATTTGTTTCTACAGATTTTATTTTCCATTTTTTAACTAAAACTGACATTATTACCAATTTACCACAAAAATTGTTACAAATCATACGACTTTAGGAACTTGATTCTTTCCAGTTTAATTAGGGCTCCTAATGTACAGTCTTAAATTCTTAAATTTGTTTCTACAGATTTTATTTTCCATTTTTTAACTAAAACTGACATTATTACCAATTTACCACAAAAATTGTTACAAATCATACGACTTTAGGAACTTGATTCTTTCCAGTTTAATTAGGGATCCTAATGTACAGTCTTGAAGAATTTACAAGAGTGGCGTGATTTGCAACAAATTTGTTAAGTGCTAAGAAAATGTAATTTTCTAGTTAAATATCGACAAAAAAATTCTGTATGAAGCAAATTTATTTTTACCTTCGGAATACTAGCTAATTAAAGAAATGATACTCCTGAATAGTTCACTCTTTATCTGTAATATTCTTTTATCCTTAAAACTAAAAAATTAAGGTATTTTACTAACAACTTCAAATTAGTGTAATCTGAAAATATTGATATTAGGACAAATGGTTATATGACATTTTTTGCAAAGAATGTCTTCGGAAATATGCTCCGTAAGGGAAATGTAAATTTTCTAGTTAAAACCCTGTATCTACAGATACAAAAATAGTGTTCTGCCAAATGACATGTAATTCACTGCAAACCCAGCATTCTCCAATCTTTTTATTTTCTTCCTCCATCTTAGGCTCCGATATGATCCATATACCTTAATAATACAATAATTATTTGTAATTTAAAATACCCTAAAAAAAGTTTCTAAGAATAATTTTTATTTTTTGTTACTAACAGGCCTGCAAAGGTTTGCGCTCTCCGAGCCGGCTCACAGCTCATGAGCGGAATGCAGATATTGCTGCGCTCTGTAGGGTGGACTGGAAGAAGTTGATCTGACAAAATATAATATACAAAAGCAGTACAGTAAGAGTGTTTATGAAATGAATTCCCGTTCAGTGTTTGCAAAACTATCTTGGACTATTATTAATTAAGAAATATTTATTTTACAGAAATAATAGGAACATAGCTATTTAAATGTACAATATCATTTTGTTATGTTTTTATTGATCAGTACATCAAACCCAGCATTTGTTGGCAATCTTTAACAGTAGCCTCCATCATAGGAAACATCAGTTACATATGTTCGATGTCTGCCTTTATTAAAGTTGATTATAGAAAACAGTTTCTCATAATTATTTGTGAATTTTATTAAACAACAATGTAATTTATTCTCACAACAATAATTTTTCTACTGTTTTTAAACGCTCTCGTCAACAGGTTTCACTCAACACAGTACTGCAGATATTAGCACTCCACCGACGACAATGACAATTTACTGGACTGCACAACAATGAACTGTGAATCTTAACTAAATTTATAATATTTACAAATCAGAACTATCAGTTCTCAGTTCAGAGTTCTTCTATCTCAGTCACTCGAGTTCACAGTATCTCAACCACAGACCTATCAGTTCACTGTACTATTATCCCTAATTAATACACTCGAAATATTTAACTTACAGAAATAACTCAGGTCTTCGGATGCTGACGCAGATGCGGACGCTACTTAAACTGTACAATACTCATTTTGCTCTGGCTTTCTACTGACTGGCTGACTAATCAACTGAAAACTGAAAACTGCTGTCATTCCTTCGCGACCGTAATTTATAACCACAGCGACGTGGCCCCGAAAGTTCGAATTCGCGAGTCTTCCATTTCGACGGATTTCTCGGCCTCTCTAGGCAAGCAGAAGATGCGCGCGCAAACTCTCTCCACTCTCTCGCCGCGTTGGCCTTTCCCTCTACGCCGCGCGCCATCCCAAACATCGCGCGATCTTCTGTCTTGCCGCTGGTCGTAAAGTTCGAATCTCAGTCGCTGTCAAATATGTTGCTCAAAATATCAAACATTTTCACAGCCAGCCTGTGTAGTCGTGGATATTATTGCTGATGTTTAGTCTTAAAACTCAACCAGCCTATTAGTATTATTCAAACGATCTTTAGCCCTTATGTCACATTGAAGATCAATAAGTTCGAGCTGTAAATCGTTAAATGTTAAATGTTATGTTCCGTCTTTTAGATTCCTCCATACTGTACTGTAGCTGTAGGTAAGCAACGTGAAACAGTTACTGAGAATAGGCCTACACACTGCACTCCACTAGATAACTGAGTGGTCGTTTCCCTCTCCTCTACCTATATCAAGTCTATGTCATTCTGACGTATCTTTCTCCCCGTTTCGGCGAGCGGTAAACAACGCTCTCCGCTCCGAAGGACGCGCGCGCTCGTTGAGCGCTGTTTGTGCAGGTATGGTCTATACAATAATGCCTCATATTCAATACCGCGTCGACCTCGGTAGCGCAGTTGGTATAGCGCTGGCTTTTTATGCTCGAAGTTGCGGGTTCGATCTCGGCCGGAGTAGATGGTATTTCAGAGTGTTTAAATGCGACAGGCTCATGCCAATAAACTGGCATGTAAAAGAACTCCTGCGGGACAAAATTCCGGCAAACCGGCGACGCTGATTTAACCTCGGCAGTTGCGAGCGTCGTTAAATAAACCATAATTTATTTTTCAATACCTACTTAATTACAAATGGCTTTAAGGAACCCGAGTTCATTGCCGCCCTCACATAAGCCCGCCATCGGTTCCTATCCTGTGCAAGATTAAGCCAGTCTCTATCATCATACCCCACCTCCCTCAAATCCATTTAATATTATCCTCCCATCTACGTCTTCCCTAAAGGTCTTTTTCCTCCGGTCTCCCAACTAACAATATGCATTTCTTACTTTTTAACAAGCTGTTTTTTTACGGTGATGGGTTGTTAGCCCTTAACCCCAAGCTGGAGAACCACCCCTTATCGGCTGTCCACATTTATTTCGCATACACATTTTTATAGTTCTTGTAGTTTGAGTGAATATAAACACATTTTAATTGCATAAAATTTTATTTTTAGGTGCTCTAAAACTATATTTAATCCCTATTTCGATAATTTTTAGTCTATTTAAGTGTCCCAAATTTGGTCTTTAAGCGCCTAAACATCCATGATATAGTTATCATTTAAACTAAGAGGGTAGAGTAGCATAAATCGCACCGCTTCCTAAATCGCACCACTGCTTGTTTAAAACAAGTTACTGTAGTAGTGTAGCATCTAGTGGTATTGTTACAATCTACCATATGAACTTCCACCATGTCACTTGATTTCTGCCAGTTCTTTGTGTCAGCAGCGTGGTGATAGTGTATCTAATATAATCGGTCAGGGTCATGTATATTTAGCTAACATTTTGTAACTAAATAACGGATTTGTATGCAAAGGAATCCATAATCTTAAGATGTTATTGGTTAAAAGAAATATTAAAGAATATTTAACTTAGTAGGATTTTCGAACATGTGGTGATTATAGGCTAGAATGAAGGAAATAATAACTTATGACGTAGTTTCTTAATTCGCACCACTTTGTAGGTGCCTAATTCGCACCGGTGCGATATGAGCAACTGTAGCAATTCTAGCCGTACAAAAGAAGGCCCCAAAATTTTAACTGAACGAGGAA
Source organism: Periplaneta americana (assembly GCA_025594305.2). Classification (NCBI taxonomy): domain Eukaryota; kingdom Metazoa; phylum Arthropoda; class Insecta; order Blattodea; family Blattidae; genus Periplaneta; species Periplaneta americana. Next base: position 71,072,794 of record JAJSOF020000038.1, on the reverse strand, counting down.
TGCATCAGGTGGGTGCAATATCAAGTGGTGAAAAGGGCGTTAATACAACAAGTGTGTGTTGTACAAGAGCACCAGATATTTTGTGCCACCTATGAAAATTTTTAAACGTCAAACAGTGCATCCTACATTATCAGCTGGTGTTCTTCCAGGATCGTTATTTGTTTGCTCTGATTCAGGTTACATCAACAGTGAACTATTTGTCGAATAGCTCAAACATTTTATTTGCCACTCAAACCTGCCATAGAAAAAAGTGCTGCTTCTGTATGTCCACCTATACGACCCATTCCAAAAATTTAGAAGCTAGATTATCTCGGGAAAATGGTGTGCTCCTGTTTCAGCTTCCTCGTCATAATACTCAGAGGCCCAGCCTTTAGATGTTTCTATCTTCAAACCATTTCAGACAGCTAAATCATGAAGCAGTTCTTAGGTGGCTTCGAGATAATCGTGGAGAAAAGGTGACGCAGTTTACAGTTTGAACTGCCTGGTGAAGCACATGGCAAATGTGTAACAATAAAAAACGCATTCAGAAAGTTTAAATGTTAGGTAATTTACGCTCTATTTTTTCAATTTCATTTGAAGATGTGTTACTCTCTTTCATTAATTTCAATAAACTTGTAATTTGCATTTATTACATTATTCATATTAAATACTGTTCAATATGTTCAATATTAAAAGCTTTCCTTCATCCTGTTCCCTGCAGTTAAAGAGGTGCGATTTAAGAAACCGCAGGTGCTATTTAGGAAACTAGTTGCCTAAATGGCACCACTGACAAGTGTTTCGAAAAATATTAAATCAAATTCAAGGATCTTTTTTTACATGAAATGTAAATGTTCTGGGAATGTATCTTTGTAAAGGAATGCAGAAAATAAAAACTGTATTGTTCAATAAAAATTATAAATGCTAAAGTGGTGCGATATAGGCAACCTTACTTACTTACTTATTGGCTTTTAAGGAACCCGGAGGTTCATTGCCGCCATCGCATAAGCCCGCCATTGATCCCTATCCTGAGCAAGATTAATCCAGTCTACCATCTACCATCAAATCCATTTTAATATTATTTCCCATCTACGTCTCGGCCTCCCCAAAGGTCTTTTTCCGCCGGCCTCCCAACTAACATTCTATATGCATTTCTGGATTCGCCCATAAGTGCTACATGCCCTGCCCAAAACAAGCGTCTGGATTTAATGTTCCTAATTATGTCAGGTGAAGAATACAAAGCGTGCAGTTCTGCGTTGTGTAACTTTCTCCATTTTCCTGTAACTTCATCCCTCTTAGCCCCAAATATTTTCCTAAGAACCTTATTCTCAAACACCCTTAATCTCTGTTCCTCTCTCAAAGTGAGAATCCAAGCTTCAAACCATATAGAACAACCGGTAATATAACTGTTTTATAAATTCTAACTTTCAGATTTTTGACAGCAGACTAGATGACAAAAGCTTCTCAACCCAATAATAACAGGCATTTCCCATATTTATTCTGTGTTTATTTTCTTCCTGAGTGTCATTTATATTTGTTACTGTTGCTCCAAGATATTTGAATTTTGCACCTCATCGAAGGATAAATCTCCAATTTTTATAGTTCCATTTCGTACAATATTCTGGTCACGAGACATAATCATATACTTAGTCTTTTTGGGTATTTACTTCAACCCTATCTCTTTACTTGCTTCAAGTAGAATTTCCGTGTTTTCCCTAATCGTTTGTGGATTTTCTCCTAACATATTCACGTCATCCGCATAGACAAGAAGCTGATGTAACCCATTCAATTCCAAACTCTCTGTTATCCTGAACTTTCCTAATGGCATATTCTAGAGTGAAGTTAAAAAGTATGTGATAGTGCATCTCCCTGCTTTAGCCCGCAGTGAATTGGAAAAGCATCAGATAGAAACTGGCCTAACAAATATCTTCTGTACAGAATGATTCTTATAATAGGGACTGTAAACAACGCGAAATCACTGTGATCTATCAGTATCTCGCGAAATTACTACATGTGACTCCTGTAATGGATGTTGTACGGTCAAAGAAATCAGTAAGTAATCCCTGGAGTTGATTCAGAGGCCCGGGTGTTCGAGTAAGGCATTAAAAGACATTAAAATGAAGCGAGGTGCGTTCGACCATCTGGCCGTATAGGACAGCACCAGCAAGTCTATCGATATTCTGAGATCGGAACAGACCGAGTCATCATTTCTAATTAACCAGCAGAGCAATCATCGATCAGTTACTTCGCCGCTCCATTCTAATGAGCCAACTATCCACCCCTTTCTGCAGCAATTCAAGGACATCAAACTCAATAATGCAGCAAAACGAAATTCGCAGCTGTTGCTAAGGAACCAGGAACTTTATGAAACGTCTGCCTAAAATTAGAGGTTTTACCGATACAAAGAGTAGGGGAGAAGTGGGTACAGTAAGACAGGGAGAACAGTGAGACATATTTTATTAGATGGTAAATTTTGATGTTGAGATGTTGGTAACAGTGGAGTTGTATGTTGCATGAGTAAAGTAACAGTATTTTCATACTCGATTTGATTCTAGTTATAAAGGTGAGTGATGAAAAAATAATTAGTAATTTTTCACTCTAGAAGTTAAATTTTGGTTTGTGTTTAATGAAGGTTATATTGGATATACAAATGAGGTATAAATATGAATGTTTTGTTACCTAATAGTATGGAATTTGAGTTTATGTTTGGCAAAGTTTCGTCTTTCTTGTTTTAATTTTGAAGTGATGGCGTCATTTTTAAATGAACTATGCGTAACAGTGAGACATGCCATTGAAGGGTACACTGAGACGTCTCACTGTTCCCATGTACCAATGATTTGCAAAAACAAACTGTAATTATATTACATTTACCAGTAACTAACATTAAAAATGAACATACTAGTAACCAATTTAGGAACTGTAGCTTAAAATAATCGATAATTACGTTTTAATGGTTTCATAAATAAAATATTATTAACAAAATTTAAGAAAATGTTAAAAAATAATAAAGAATTACATTAAATTCTTATAATTATAAGCTTTGTTGTCACCAAAAATTTATTTCATTTTTGTCGCAAAAGCTTGAAATGTCATGGAAAATTCACTTTTCCAAATGTTCCAGATGTTTCAATGGTTTCGAAGTCAGACATCAAAATTATTCTAAATAAGCCTACAGAACATGGCAAGATAAAGAGACAGCAAGCTTTCCTTTCTTTTGAAATAAATGTAAATCATTTCAATGTCCGTTAATAGACACTGTGGTGTCTCACTGTACCCTCCTGAATGGGAACAGTGAGACATTTGCATTTTTTTGACAAACACGTATTGTATATTATGTCCTTTATCTATTAACATTTTTGTTTATGTATTATTATACTCCATGTTTAATGTCTATTTCTATTGCACTTGATTTTAAAAATACTTGAATTATCACTTGCATACATAGGGGAGAGTCGGGTAGTATCGGACATCGGTTAATATCGGACAGTGAGTTTCTTTCATCTACCACACGATGATAGTACCTGATTGACATGGTTACGTTTCTGTGATGTTCCATAGAGAAAGGTAACCATGTCATTTAGGTACTAGATGGTAGATGAAAAAAACGCACTGTCCGATACTACCCGATGTCCGATACTACCCGACTCTCCCCTATGTCTTAATATTTTGTGTCTCACTGTACCCACTACTCCCCTAAATAAGATTGTTTCTAGACTTGGCTCTGTGAAAACTCATCACCACACTTACTTACCTACAAATATGGTTTTTAAAGAACCCAGAGGTTCATTGCCGCCCTCACATAAATCCTTTATCGGTCGCTATCTTGAGCAAGATTAATCCAGCCCTAGCAACACATCCTAATTCTCTTAAATCCATTATAATATTGTCCTCCCATCTACGCCTCGGCCTCCCCAAAACTCTTTTTCCCTCAGATCTTCCAACTAACACTCTACATACATTTCTGGATTCACCCATACGTGCTACATGCCCTGCCCATCTCAAACGTCTGGATTTAATGTCCCTAATTATGTCAGGTGAGGCTTATTTGAAGGTTTCGTAACGAGCTGTTTTTTACGGTGATGGGTCGTTAACCCTTCGTCCAACCCCCAAGCTGGAGGACCACCCTCATCGGCTGTCCGCGACTGCTTATTCAATATTTTCACAGCTACCCTCCATATCTGGAGGCCGTTTCCTCGATCCACAACCTGAGGACGCGCCATACCGTGATAATGAATAATAATAATAATAATAATAATAATAATAATAATAATAATAATAATTAATTTATTTATTTAATCTGGAGAGCTAAGGCCAGTAGGCCTTCTCTTCCATTAGACTCTAACTAATTAAATACATTTGCTTACATAGTTATTACATTAATATCTAGACCATAAAACAACATGAAAGTAAATAATGAAAATTGGATAACTAATGTTAGTGTGACAATAATAAACACTGAAATAGTTATAATAATAATAGATAATAATAATAATAATAATATAATAATAATAGTAATAATGATAATAATAATAATAATAATAATGAGATAATTTAGATATTTATCTGTGATATATATAACAATTAAACATTGAGAAATCTGAAACAGCTATTACTGTTGACAATAATTGTTAGAAAAATATCTCGTCAGCCTATTCTTAAATTGGTTTGATGTCTGACAGTCCCTGACATTACTCGGTAGGGAATTCCAAAGTCGAGGAACAGCCACAGTGAAAGAAAATGAATATGAGGATGTTCGGTGGGAGGGAATGGATAATATTGAGGAGTGTTGTGATCGTGTGTCTAGGTTATGATGGGTGGATAAATTTTGAAAACGAGACGCAAGATAGACAGGAGTGGAGAAATGCAATATGTGAAAGAGAAGGGAAAGACAGTGGATTTTCCTACGATCTTCTAGACGGAGCCAGGACAACATTTCGAGGGATGGTGTTACGTGATCAGCCCGGCGAATATTGCAGACGAAACGGACGCACATATTATGAACACGTTGTAGTCTCTGCGTCGAAGTAACGCTTAGGTCAGTAAGCAGAATATCACAGTAATCGAAGTGGGGCATCATGAGTGTTTGCACTAACATTTTTTTCATGGAAAAGGGTAGAAAATTCTTCAATCGTCTAAACGAGTGGATTAATGAGAATACCTTTTTGCAGGTTTCTGCAACTTGAATGTTCCAATTTAGACGTTTATCTATATAAATCCCTAGATTCTTTACTGATTCACTGAACGGAATTTCGGTGCCGTGTATTTTAATCGGGGACAAATTTGGTATGGTAATAGTGCTTAACAAACGTGAATGGCCCACAATGATTGACTGTGATTTTTCTGTTAATGTATAAAAACTTATTTTGTAAATAGCGTGCTCAAAATGGTTTAGGAACGAAGATATTTTAGCATTGAAACATTTATTTCATATTTTGGTAATTTTTTTTTTCATATTGTGCCTACCTCTAGTTATCCTGATTACAGAAGACATGAAGTTCATGAGTTCGAATCTACAGTTCACAACGTGTCTCTAAGCGCAATAACACTGGATTCATTTCGCAAGAAAAGTGTAAGGGGATCTAGTGTTGTCGGTAACGATGCGGAGTAAGTATGGAACTCTGTCGCTGAATAACAGAGTTCCAAATTGAGTTATTCTCTCGTTTCTGTTCTGATCTCGTGATGCTGCAGGCAGTTTTGATGGTGAAGTTGGAAACATTTCAGATTTCATACTGTGCCTGAAGCTATGTAACGAAAGAGACGTAGAAATAATAAAAGAAACTCGTCAGCTATAAAAACAATGGTAACTCTATCATAGGCCATGGAGGTCGACAGAATAGACACCAACCTTTGCAGACACGGTACAGAGTGTTTTGTTTCCAGCAGTAACCATAAAACATTTTGTAGATCTCATATCTGCTAAGTTAATTTTTCTCTTATTAATTTCTTTATAGTATACTAGTTGCAAAATTTTCCTTTGTTAACCGCACAATAGTAGACTGGAACAGCTTACCTGCGGCAATCTTTCAGGGTGGTCCTCTCAAAATCAATACATTTAAGGAAAGGTTGAGAAGATTAGAATGAAAATGTAATTGTAGGTGCAGTGTAATTATCTAAGTTGTGTCATGTAATTAATTAAGTTTATATGTAATTAATTATTGGAGATTTAGCCTTCGAAGAGGTGGAAAAATTCAAATATCTTGGAGCAACAGTAACAAATATAAATGACACTCGGGAGGAAATTAAACGCAGAATAAATATGGGAAATGCGTGTTATTATTCGGTTGAGAAGCTCTTATCATCCAGTCTGCTGTCCAAAAATCTGAAAGTTAGAATTTATAAAACAGTTCTATTACCGGTTCTTCTATATGGCTGTGAAACTTGGACTCTCACTCTGAGAGAGGAACATAGGTTAAGGGTGTTTGAGAATAAGGTGCTTAGGAAAATATTTGGGGCTAAGCGGGATGAAGTTACAGGAGAATGGAGAAAGTTACACAACACAGAACTGCACGCATTGTATTCTTCACCTGACATAATTAGGAACTTGAAATCCAGACGTTTGAGATGGGCAGGGCATGTAGCACTTATGGGCGAATCCAGAAATGCATATAGAGTGTTAGTTGGGAGACCGGAGGGAAAAAAGACCTTTAGGGAGGCCGAGACGTAGATGGGAGGATAATATTAAAATGGATTTGAGGGAGGTGGGGTATGATGATAGAGACTGGCTTAATCTTGCACAGGATAGGGACCGATGGCGGGCTTATGTGAGGGCGGCAATGAACCTTCGGGTTCCTTAAAAGCCATTTGTAAGTAAGTAAGTAAGTACTTAGTGAAACTTACAGCAGAGTCTGTACAGGCCAGTTACTATCTGATGCTTTTCCAATTCACTGCGGGCTAAAGCAGGGAGATGCACTATCACCTTTACTTTTTAACTTCGCTCTAGAATGTGCCATTAGGAAAGTTCAGGATAACACAGAGGGTTTGGAATTGACTGGGTTACATCAGCTTCTTGTCTATGCGGATGACGTGAATATGTTAGGAGAAAATCCACAAACGATTAGGGAAAACGCGGAAATTCTAGTTGAAGCAAGTAAAGCAATTGGGTTGGAAGTAAATTCCGAAAAGACTAAGTATATGATTATGTCTCGTGACCAGAATATAGTACGAAATGGAACTATAAAAATTGGAGATTTATCCTTCGAAGAGGTGGAAAAATTCAAATATCTTGGAGCAACAGTAACAAACATAAATGACACTCGGGAGGAAATTAAACGCAGAATAAATATGGGAAATGCCTGTTATTAATCGGTTGAGAAGCTTTTGTCATCTAGTCTTCTGTCAAAAAATCTGAAAGTTAGAATTTATAAAACAATTATATTACCGGTTGTTCTTTATGGTTGTCAAACTTGGACTCTCACTTTGAGAGAGGAACAGAGATTAAGGGTGTTTGAGAATAAGGTGCTTAGGAAAATATTTGGGGCTAAGAGGGATGAAGTTACAGGAGAATGGAGAAAGTTACACAACACAGAGGTGCACGCATTGTATACTTCACCTGACATAATTAGGACCATAAAATCCAGACGATTGAGATGGCAGGACATGTAACGTATAGACAAATCCAGAAATGCATATAGAGTGTTAGTTGGGAGGCCAGAGGGCAAAAGACCTTTGGGTAGGCCGAGACGTAGATGGAAGATAATATTAAAATGGATTTGAGGGAGGTAGGATATGATGGTAGAGACTGGATTAATCTTGCTCAGGATAGGGACAAATGGCGGGCTTATGTGAGGGTGGCAGTGAACCTCCGGGTTCCTTAAAAGCCAATAAGTAAGTAAGATATGTAATTAATTAAGGTGATATGTAATTAATTAAGTTGATATGTAATTAATTAAGATGATATGTAATTTAGTTGTTATGTAAATAAATTAAGGTGATATGTAATGAAGTTGATTTGTAATTAATTAAGGTGATATGTAATAAATTACTTACATTGGTAATAGTTGGGTGAAATAGAAGTACTTATAAGTTAGGCATACTTTTGCTTATTGTAGGCGTTATTATAGAATAGTTTTTATTTCTGTGGTGTTCGGGTAAAGGGGATAAGTCATTTTTTGTGCAGGTGAAATTTTGTTCCCCAGATGAACAGACAAGTTAAATTATACAAATGAGTGTGTAAAAATCAAAGAATACTAGCAGTTGTTGTGTTTTATTTGTGTAGAAAATTATTTGCAATAATGGTTCCAAGTTTAATTTTCATTTATCTTCAAACTCATTTTTATGACTTATCTCCCTTTACCCAAACACCACAGATTTATAGTCCTAGGTTTATTGCATCTATTTATTTATAGTTAGAAATAAATTTAGGTTTATTTCATTTTATTTTTTTTTAATTTTTCTTTTATTGCTGTAATTATTGTATAATTGTGATGGTATTATTGTATATTATATATCACTGCCACCGGGTGTATACCCAATTGTAGTGTTAATAAATACATACAAATAAAATGAGAAAACCGACTGGCTGAAGATTTACGGAGGAAGTGTTGTTACCAATACCGAAGAAAAATAATGTCAAGAAAAGTAAAGAGTTCAGGACTATCAGCCTGATATCGCACTCAGCGAAGATTCTCCTGCGAATACCGAATCGACGTTTGTATTTTAAGATGGAAGAACAGTTGGAAGAAGAGCATTTTGGCTTCAGGAAGGGAAAAGGTACGACAGATGCAACTGGACTGCTACTGACAATCGGCGAAAGATACCTAGAGAAGAATAAAGAAGTGTATACAGGGTGTTTCAGGAATAGTAAATATTTAAGGGAGTGATAGTATGGACTGACCCAACCAGTTTCTTTTTCTCTTCCTGATCAGTTTCAGCATCATTCTTTCTTCACTAACTCTTTCCAACACAGCTTAGTTTCTTATTCTGTCTGTCAACTTCACACGTTCCATTCTCCTCCATATCCACATTTCGAATGCTTCTAGTCGCTTCTTTTCACTTCGTCGTAATGTCCATGTTTCTGCTCCATACAATGCCACACTCCACACAAAACACTTTACTAGTGTTTTCCTTACTTTATTTCCAGAGATCCGCAGAAAATGCTCCTTTTTCTATTAAAAGCTTTCTTTGTCATTACTATCTTCCTTTTGACTTTCTGGCAGCAGCTCATGTTACTGCTTACAGTACATCCCAAGTATTTTAAGCAGTCCACTTGTTGTACTGTCTTGTTTCGAAATCGCACGTTTACCTTCTTTATTTTTCTTCCGATAACCATGGTCTTCGTCTTGTTGGCATTTATCTTCATCCCATACTGCTCACAGCTGTCATTTAGCTCTAGTAGCATATCCCTTAGTATCATATCTTCTGTTAACAATGCTATATCATCAGCAAATCTTGTACACTTTATTCTTCATCCTCCTACTATCACTCCTCTCATGTTATGAAAACAGTTCTTCACTAAATCCTCCAAGTAGATGTTGAACAAGGTAGGTGATAAAGGGCATCCTTGTCGCACTCCTCTCCCTATTTCACTTCCTTCTCACATTTCTTCTCCTATCCTGACGTTGACTCGTTGTTTCATATAAAGGTTACTGAACAGTCTCCTGTTTCCAATCCACGCCAATTTTCTTTAGGATCCCCATCAGTTTATTCCAATCCACTCTGTCAAACGCCTTTTCTAAGTCCACAAATAATATGCTATAAATTTCGTAACTTTCTCTCTGACTTAACTTGATCTTAAAATCGATCCATCATATTATAACTGATGCGGATTGTTTGGAAATGAAAAAGCATACTTTCTGGCGAAGAGGACAACTAACTGCAGATCCCTCCTCCACATACCTTGACATTAAAGGAATCATTAATTCAATATTTAAAGATGAATGAATACTTTCATAGAATTAAATCTGTGACTGAATTTTTCGACTATGTATTCAGAAACAGTCTGAACTCCTAATTATTTATGCATTTGATTATTTCTAATAAAATTTAATCTTGTTATATTAATAATAATACTTACTTACTTACTGGCTTTTAAGGAACCCGGAGGTTCATTGCCACCATCGCATAAGCCCGCCATTGGTCCTTATCCTGTGCAAGATTAATCCATTCTCTATCATCATATCCCACCTCCCTCAAATCCATTTTAATATTATCCTCCCATATACATCTCGGCCTCTCCAAAGGTCTTTTCCCCTCTGGCCTCCCAACTAACACTCTATATGCATTTCTGGATTCCCCCATACGTGCTACATGATCTGCCCATATCAAACGTCTGGATTTAATGTTCCTAATTATGTCAGGTGAAGGATGCAATGCGTGCAGTTCTGCGTTGTGTAACTTTCTCCATTCTCCTGTAACTTCATCCCTCTTAGCCCCAAATATTTTCCTAAGCACCTTATTCTCAAAGAACCTTAACCTATGTTCCTCTCTCAGAGTGAGAGTCCCAGTTTCACAGCCATACAGAACAACCGGTAATATAACTGTTTTATAAATTCTAACTTTCAGATTTTTTGACAGCAGACTAGATGACAAAAGCTTCTCAACCGAATAATAACAGGCATTTCCAATATGTATTCTGCGTTTAATTTCCTCCCGAGTGTCAATTATATTTGTTATTGTTGCTCCAAGATATTAGAAGTTTTCCACCTCTTCGAAGGATAAATCTCCAACTTTTATAGTTCCATTTCGTACAATATTCTGATCACGACACATAATCATATACTTAGTCTTTTCGGGATTTACTTCCAGACCTATTGGCTTACTTGTTTCAAGTAAAATTTCCGTGTTTTCCCTAATCGTTTGTGGATTTTCTCATGATATATTCACGTCATCCTCATAGACAAGAAGCTGATGTAACCCGTTAATCTCCAAACTCTCTCTGCTATCTTGAACTTTCCTAATGGAATATTCTAGAGCGAAGTTAAAAAGTAAAGGTGATAGTGCATCTCCCTGCTTTAGCCCGCAGTGAATTGGAAAAGCATCAGATAGAAACTGGCCTATACGGACTCTTCTGTAAGTTTCACTAAGACACATTTTAATTAATCGAACTAGTTACTAGGGAATACCAAATTCAATAAGAATATAATATGAAACTTCTCTCTAACTTTTTGAAATCTATGAATAACTGATGTACTGAATACTTCTCCCATTTTTTCTCCAATATCTGTCGAATACAAAAAATCTGATCAATAGTCGATTTATTACGCCTAAAACCACACTGATGATCCCCAATAATTTCATCTACATATGGAGTTAATCTTCTCAAAAGGATATTCGACAAAATTTATTAATAATAATAATAATAATAATAATAATAATAATAATAATAATAATGAAATAAATTAAATGAATTCAGTACTTTTGTAGGTCAATGTTTTCCCACTAGCAAGATGGCGGATAGAATCAACGAGACTTGATTCTGGGAACGGGATTTTCATTAGATTTTGGAGCAATGTCTATTAAGTTGCAAATGCTAACAGATACAATTTCGCCAGCGAACCGTGTCATATTGTACAACTGGATAATAGGAAGCCAAACTCTACTTTATATTCAGAAATGCAATATGTAACAGCATTCCTGTAATGAGATGTGCTTTCTGGCATGCGTACCCAATCACTACGCTTAATCTGTTTTCGGTCTCCATGGAGCCAACTGGTCTAATATGAAACTATATTATTCCTATTCAGCGGTGGCCGTATGATGGTACTTGTGACAGACAGTTCAGTAGAATTGAATTGGATTACTTCCAAGGAAATAGAAGTTACCCGACTTGTGAAGGAGAACAGTCTTTTATGTCGTTGAATTATATTATTTGAGGGTCACTAAAATGAAATGCACGGAGTTTCTCGTAATACTATAGCAACTCCGTTTCCAATTGTTAAAAAATTAATATCTATGCTGTTACTTACAAATGGCTTTTAAGGAACCCGAAGGTTCATTGCCACCCTCACATAAGCCCGCCCCTCAAAATCCATTTTAATATTATCCTCCCATCTACGTCTCGGCCTCCCTAAAGGTCTTTTTCCCTCCGGTCTTCCAACTAACACTCTATATGCATTTCTGGATTCACCCATACGTGCTACATGACCTGCCCATCTCAACGTCTGGATTTTAAGTTCTTAATTATGTTAGGTGAAGAATACAATGCGTGAAGTTCTGTGTTGTGCAACTTTCTCCATTATCCTGTAACTTCATCCCGCTTAGCCCCAAATATTTTCCTAAGCACCTTATTCTCAGACACCCTTAACCTATGTTCCTCTCTCAGAGTGAGAGTCCAAGTTTCACAACCATACAGAAGAACCGGTACTAGAACTGTTTTATAAATTCTAACTTTCAGATTTTTGACAGCAGACTGGATGATAAGAACTTCTCATCCGAATAATAACAGCATTTCCCATATTTATCCTGCGTTTAATTTCCTCCCGAGTGTCATTTATATTTGTTACTGTTGCTCCAAGATATTTGAATTTTTCCACCTCTTCGAAGGATAAATCTCCAATTTTTATATTTCCATCATTTCGTACAATATTCTGGTCACGAGACAGAATGATATACTTCGTCTTTTCGGGATTTACTTCCAAACCAATCGCTTTACTTGCTTCAAGTAAGATTTCCGTATTTTCCCTAATCGTTTGTGTATTTTCTCCTAACATATTCACGTCATCTATGCTGTTAGTAAATTGAAAGTTAAAATTATAATAAAAGGATGAGATTCTAATGTTGAATAGAGAGGTAAAAAGATACATTATTCACAAATATACAAAACTTGTATATTAGTATTTAAATATCAGGATGAGATTCATAAGAAATACAAATAGGTCATTACTTGTTGTATTATGGGAAAGGAAACGATAATCACCAACAGAATTCTTTATCCATAAAAGAATAAAATCAGTAATAAAAAAGATCGAAATTATAAGCGATAGGTTATCGTATTTAATACTTAAGGGTAGATGGTGCGACATCGTAGTTATAAATGCTCACGCCCCTACAGAAGAGAAAGACGACCATATAAAGGATAGCTGCTATGAGGATATTGGAACTCCGAGACGTAAGATATATTAAAATGGATTTGAGGGAGGTGGGATATGATGATAGAGAATGGATTGATTTTGCCGGATAGTTGTTCTTTAAGGTTGTGAAACTTGGACTCTCAATTTTGATTTTCATCTCACTGCCATTTTCTATCATTCATTCTCATCATCAGTTGTTGTTTTCGATAATGTCATCACTAAAATCAAGAAATTTGTTCTAGGAAAATTTCAAATAATCACAACAATGTATTGAAACTGTCACAGGTTAACCAAATAGTAAGGCAGGAAAAGTTAATTACCAGCATTGCATAAAAACAACTTTTTCAAAGCTTCCTTAGTACCTTGTTATTTTAGAAAATTACTTATTTTATGGGTTGAACATAATTAACAACAAAAATCATATTCTAAATATGTGAAATTTGACATTTAATTGTTTACAATACACTCGAAGAAATTAAACGCAGCATAAATATGGGAAATGCGTGTTATTATTCGTTTGAGAAGCTTTTATCATCCAGTCTGGTCGAAAAATCTGAAAGTTAGAATTTATAAAACAGTTATATAGTTCTTTATGGTGTTAGGAGGCATAGATTACGGGTGTTTGACAATAAGGTGCTTAGGAAAGTATTTGGGGTTACGAGGGATGAAGTTACAGAGAATGGAGAAAGTTACACAACACAGAACTGCACACATTGTATCCTTCACCTGACATAATTAGGAACATTAAATCGAGACGTTTGAGATGGGCAGGGCATGTAGCACGTATGGGCGAATCCAGAAATGCATATATAGTGTTAGTTAGGAGGCCGGAGGGAAAAGACCTTTGTGGAGGCCGAGACGTAGATGGGAAGATAATATTAAAATGGATTTGAGAGGTGGGATATGATGGTAGAGACTGCATTAATCTTGCTCAGGATAGGGACCAATGGCGGCAATGAACCTTCGGGTTCCTTAAAAGCAGTGAGTAAGTACAGTTTTGTTTATATTTAATATATTTTCGCTCCACCGCTGTGGAATAAGGGTTAGTATGCCTAACCGTGAAACGATCGGGACCGGGTTCAAATCCTGGTTGAGACAAGTTACTTGATTCAGGTTGTCCCTCAATCCATTAAGACAAATGCTGGGTAACTTTCAGCGTTGGACTTTGGGCTCATTTTACCGTCTTTATTACCTTCATTTCTCTCAGATGCTAGATAACAACAGCAGTTCATACAGCGTGGGTATTCTTAATATCGAATGAAGCGGTAGAGTTTATGTGTTCCAGGTTTAATCCTGATTTCAGAGTGCACTGAATCGTGGCTTCATGTAGAGGCGTATTATTGTGATATTCACCTCCTGTTGCCATGGAGAAGAAATCCGAACGGCGAGAGATCCATAAATACGAATTTGAACTTCGCATACAACTCTGACCGACGAATGTTGCGGAGGGAACCAATTAAGTGTTGGGTTCATTACTCTAGCTACGTAATGAAAGGGAGTAAGGATTAAAAAAGAAACAAAAAGTTTCCTCCTATCAGCCATTTCTTGCAATATTCTAAAAGCACAACTTCGCACCACTTCCCTTTCAATCTGGTTTAACAAAAGACTAGAGGTACAACGGTATGCACTAAAACCAGTTTCGACTCTTGATGTTTTGTGATAGATATTAAAAGTTCCCCTGAAATCAGGACTCAATCAGTCGGCTAAGGCGCTTGCCTGTCGATCTGAAGTTGCAGTCGGGCGCGGGTTCGATCCCCGCTTGGGCTGATTACCTGGTTGGGTTTTTACCGAGGTTTTCCCCAACTTTAAGGCGAATGTCAGATAATCCATGGCCAATCCTCGGCCTGATCTCACCAAATACCATCTGGCTATCACCAATTCTATCGACGCTAAATAATCTAGTAGTTGATACAGCGTCATTAAATAACCAAATAAAAAAATCAGGCCTCAAGTGTTTGAGTCAGCATATTGCCACAGTCTAATACATAAAGTCACGAAGCTTGAGTTGTGAGGGTGCTAGGAACAATAGACTGTGCCGGTACTATTTCGCATTGTCTGTACTGAGGCGATATTTGCGATCCTAGTGGTTAGCAACTATCTATTGATTCATATTTACTACGTATTGAGCTTCGTGACTGTATATACTAAAGGCTTTACCAACAGCCAAAAATGTATTTAAAAATAGGCTTAAGGACTTTACTAATAGACGGTAATTATACACAGTATTTAAAAAATTTAAATGATATTTTGTTATTGAAGTGTTGTATCAGTGAAGAATTATGTTGTGCCAGTGAAGTGTGTTGTGTAAGAGAAACGTGTTCCTGTCTGTGAAGCTTTATAGTTTATAGTGGCAGTGCAAAGTATTTGAACAGTGAAATGTTTTTGAAGTGTTAGTGAAATCAGGATAGAATCAGTGAAATGTGTCGTAGTTCCAATGCAGTAAGTGAGTTGACAGCGAAATGAGTGTAATGAGACCATGCTATTGGACCTCCTCGACCAATCCTCCACCCATTAAAACTCCGGGTTGGGTATTGTGGCACGAGGGGTGGTGCCCCAGAAAGACAGCCTATACTCCTGAATACTGTACGTACTTACTAACACAAGTACAATGGTTTACCCCATAGTATCCTGGACCTTTGTTTACTATTATATTTTCTGTTTACTTCTGTTGAGGGATACTATTCACTCTCAAAACATGCACCAATGTTTTGTGTTTCCTAACGAATGACGATCATAGGCCACAAAATAGCATGGCCAATATCTCAACATATGTTTGTTTACGGACACATGCTTATTTGCTATATAATTCTTTGGAAAGATTAAAGATTGGACTAAGTAAATCAATTTAATAATGGATTCGATTAATTGACTGGAAAAATTAAAGACTGAACTTGGGTTACTATGTGAACAATTCAATAATCGAATCGATAATTCGACTGAAAAGATTAAAGACTGAACTTGGGTTACTAACTCAATCAGTTCAATAATGGACTCGATTAATTGACTGGAAAGATTAAAGATTGGACTTGGATTACTAAGTGAATCAATTCAATAATGGACTCGATTAATTGACTGGAAAGATTAAAGATTGGACTTGGGTTACTAAGTGAATCAATTCAATAATGGACTCGATTAATTGACTGGAAAAATTAAAGACTGAACTTGGATTACTATGTGAATCAATTCAATAATGTAATCGATAAATCGACTGAAAAAATTAAAGACTGAACTTGGGTTACTATGTGAATAAATTCAATAATGGACTCGATTAATTGACTGGAAAGATTAAAGATTGGACTTGGGTTACTAAGTGAATCAATTCAATAATGGACTCGATTAATTGACTGGAAAGATTAAAGATTGGACTTGGGTTACTAAGTGAATCAATTCAATAATGGACTCGATTAATTGACTGGAAAAATTAAAGACTGAACTTGGATTACTATGTGAATCAATTCAATAATGTAATCGATAAATCGACTGAAAAAATTAAAGACTGAACTTGGGTTACTATGTGAATAAATTCAATAATGGACTCGATTAATTGACTGGAAAGATTAAAGATTGGACTTGGGTTACTAAGTGAATCAATTCAATAATGGACTCGATTAATTGACTGGAAAGATTAAAGATTGGACTTGGGTTACTAAGTGAATCAATTCAATAATGGACTCGATTAATTGACTGGATTAATTGAAAAAATTAAAGACTGAACTTGCATTACTATGTGAATCAATTCAATAATGTAATCGATAAATCGACTGAAAAATTAAAGACTGAACTTGGGTTACTATGTGAATAAATTCAATAATGGACTCGATTAATTGACTGGAAAGATTAAAGATTGGACTTGGGTTACTAAGTGAATCAATTCAATAATGGACCTGATTAATTGACTGAAAAGATTAAAGATTGAACTTGGGTTACTAACTCAATCAGTTCAATAACGGACTCGATTAATTGACTGGAAAGATTAAAGATTGGACTTGGGTTACTATGTGAATCAATTTAATAATGGACTCGATTGACTTTTTTTTCTAGTTTCGGCCTATGTTATCTCCTGTAAAAATATGCATTTTTTTATAAGTCTCTGTATATACAAATATTAGACATCCCTACCCTTCTCTTACCCCTACTTTTACCACCACCACCACCACCACCACTGCCACCACCACTACCAAAACTGTATAAACTCGTTCGACTCTGGCATAAAATTAACCATTAAATTCTTGTACTTTTGCAAATAGACTAGTTCATTTGCAGGAAAATTATATTATTAACATTAATTTCACGCTCAAATCGTTGCTTCTACTAGAAATGGTGGGTCTAGCTGTTATTATCTGTACAAATTGCCGAAATGGACTATTTTTTTAATACGTAATAATTCACTAATATGTGTAATATCCATGGAACTGAAGAATAATTGACGTCAATTTCCACTCGTCTCTGTACTGTCTCTAGCGTCAATCCACGGGATATTGTTCGACACATTCTATATATTTTTCCGATCCTCTTGATGTGACGATGCATTGTATCCTTTGAAGAGTCAAGTTTGTCTGAAAACTTACGAGTGCTTGTTGATGGAGTTTCTATCCAATGTCCAGGACGTAATCTCAATGTTTCACACAGAAAGCCGTCCCCAGCGTGCTCGATCTCCAATTCTAGTCTTCCCTTTGTTGAACGTCGAAACCAGCGTTGTACTGTGTTTCTCTTCCATTCTCCAAACCTTTGTCCTTTACATCTATTTTCCTGTAGCCCTACGAAGTTCCCCTTTCAGGTAATGCCGGAAAACAAGAGTATTAAAAACTTAGTTGTAGCGATGTAGCCATTAGTATTCATTCCTAAAAAAAATGAACGCTAGAAGAATTAAATTGTCATGGTAACAGCTGTTAATTCCTCACTAGGCAAGTTAATTATTTTATCTTTCACTACATCATTGAAATAAAATATTATGGGACAAAGAACTCGTGATTATGACGCAATTTTTATTAATAAACATTTCAATTATTCATATGATTTACTTCTCCATGCTGCCAACTATATTTTCCATATTAGCCCATTTTATTAGACTATGATTAAAAACTGTAGATGAAATTATTGGGGATTATCAGTGTGGTTTTAGGCGTAATAGATCGACTATTGATCAGATTTTTTTGTATTCGACAGATATTGGAGAAAAAATGGAAGTATTCAGTACATCAGTTATTCATAGATTTCAAAAAGGCATATGACTCGGTTAAGACAGAAGTTTTATATGATATTCTTATTGAATTTGGTATTCCCAAGAAACTAGTTCGATTAATTAAAATGTGTCTTAGTGAAGCTTACAGCAGAGTCCGTATAGGCCAGTTTCTATCTGATGCTATTCCTATTCACTGTGGGCTAAAGCAGGAGATGCACTATCACCTTTACTTTTTAACTTCGCTCTAGAATATGCCATTAGGAAAGTTCAGGATAACGGGCAGGGTTTGGAATTGAACGGGTTACATCAGCTTCTTGTCTATGCGGATGACGTGAATATGTTAGGAGAAAATCCACAAACGATTAGGGAAAACGCGGAAATTCTACTTGAAGCAAGTAAAACGATAGAATTGGAAGCAAATCCCGAAAAGACTAAGTACCGATATATGATTATGTCTCGTGACGAGAATATTGTACGAAATGGAACTATAAAAATAGGAAATTTACCTTTCGAAGAGGTGAAAAAATTTAAATATCTTGGAGCAACAGTAACAAATGTAAATGACACTCGGGAGGAAATTAAACACAGAATAAATATGGGAAATGCCTGTTATTGTTCGGTTGAGTTGTCATCTAGTCTGCTGTCAAAAAATCTGAAAGTTAGAATTTATAAAACAGTTATATTACCGATTGTTCTGTATGGCTGTGAAACTTGGACTCTCACTTTGAGAGAGGAACAGAGATTAAGGGTGTTTGAGAATAAGGTTCTTAGGAAAATATTTGGGGCTAAGAGGGATGAAGTTACAGGATAATGGAGAAAGTTACACAACACAGAACTATACGCATTGTATTCCTCACGTGACATAATTAGGAACATTAAATCCAGACGTTTGAGATGGGCAGGACATGTAGCACTTTCGGCGAATCCAGAAATGCATATAGAGTGTTAGTTGGAAGGCCGGAGGGAAAAAGGCCTTTGGGGAGACTGAGACGTAGATGGGAGAATAATATTAAAATGGATTTGAGGGAGGTGAGATATGATGATAGAGACTGGATTAATCTTGCTCAGGATAGGGACCAATGGCGGGCTTATGTGAGGGCGGCAATGAACCTCGGGTTCCTTAAATCTAGTGAGTGAGTAAGTAAGATAAATAAGTAAGTAAATAAATAAAAAACATTGTTATTATTCTTATTATTTGTATCATTGTTATTATTATTACTATTATCATTTTCATTGTTATTATTATTACTATTATCATTTTCATTTTTATTATTATGAATATCATTATTACCGTCATCATTATAATTATTATTATCATTTACATTATTATTAGTATTATTGTGACGTTCATTTTATATTTCAATATTTGGTATACAACCTTACTTTTTAGAAAACGTCGTTTAAAATTAACAAAGTTCTCAAATTGTTATTCAAGGAAGCATTTCCATCTCGATTTACACAAACCACTACATGGGAATACAGACTTGTTCCATTATGCATCAACTTCAGTTACTATCTTCATTATAGTTCAATCCTGAAGCTAACGAACTCAACGTTACATATTCGTTTACATTTTAGTATTGAAATTCTCGTCATCCCCAGACTGACAAAAAACCAGGAAAAGCTTATTCGACTACAACTTGAAGTGATGTAGTCAAACCATCATCATAACGCTGACAGCAGACAGGTCGATAAAAATATCGATTGGTTTTATTCATCGTGCGATTCCATTCTCGATTCATGTCATTTACTTCTCACAAGTCTATTTGAACGCGATTTTCAAGTGCCGAGGAAGAGAGGCCTGTTCTCGAGCAAACATCTTATACATGCTATGAATGTCCCGTTTTATGTCTGTGCTCGAGGAAGATTAAAGAAAGAAAAATGGAAAGGCATCTAACAAGAGAGCGAAAATTGAGTTTTAAGTGGAGAACAGTGCCTACGTCATAAATATTTCACAGTTCGAACGAATAAAGACAAAATGAGCAGTTAGAAGTTTTCTTTTTCACATCATAAGCGAAGTAGTGGCAATAATTTCATGAAGTAATGGGCATGTAGCGTTGCTCTATTTTACATTTCGATACGTATTACACTTCTTACTTCCGTGATAGTATGAAAAACGTTAGCTTAAGTGAAATGTGTTTCAGGGGAGAGGATGGTATTTTTTTTAAACTTTTTTCCTATTTGGTGTAAAATATTAATATTTTGTATGTAGAGAGCTCATAGCTGCAGCAACTCAACCAAATATAAATTTTTGAAAAAAAAAAAAAAAAAAGAATATTTGGGGGCCCAAATTTGAAAAAAAAAATGTACTCAATGAAGGATTGTAGTAAAACCGATATATCTAAACCGTTTTTAAAGATAGATTCAAACAGTTTTTTGCAATGTATTTGAAAACTCTCTGTAACAGAATTTTGATATTAGTCCCTACGTTTGTAAAATAAACAATTAAAATGTAATAACAATTTTCTGATTTCCTTTCTTGCAAACAAACGGACGTATTTTTTAAATGAAGTCAATTAACAAAATTCTGTTACAGAGAAAAGTTTCCTAATAGTCTGAAGAATATGTGTTCTAAATTCCATGCATGTATCTTTAATAGTACAGAAATTATATCCATTTTTGTCTGGCAATGTAGCAAAAAAAATGAAGTTACTGGAAACCGATAGCAGGGGGAGTGTGATTTAAAAATCCATAACGCAGGAAGTTTAAAAATGACGTCTCAACATCCGATAAGGGCACAAATACCCACAAAATGTTATGCTATGCATTCCACACATATCAAAGAGTATTTAAAAGTAAATAAATTTTTTTTGACAATTTAATTTACCGGAAACAACAATACAAGTGGGCGAGTGATTAAAAAATCCTTTGATCAGGAAGTTTAAAAATGACGTCTCAACATCCGATAAGGGCACAAATATGTTATGCCATTCCACACAAAAAGAGTATTTAAAAGTGTTTAATTTACCGCAACAATACAAGTGGGCATTAAAAATCCATCAGGAAGTTTAAAAAATGACAACATATCAAAAATGTTATGCTATTTTAAAAAGATTTTTTTAAAATTTACTCATTTTTTTTCACCAAAAAATACCATCCTCTCCCCTTCAGCAGTAGTGGAGAAGTTCATGACAACTTGCAAATATCTAATTTCGTCTGAAGTTAAGACACCGAGATACGCCACTGACACCTCAACTGACTTCCGACTTGGTGATAGGTAAACCACGATAGTGTTAATTGCGTCAAGGTTTCATAATTGTTTAATAACATATACAGAGTGTCTCCAAACATTAGGGTCAAAAATATACAGGAGGTAGTTTTGTCCGCCTAGACTGGGAAAATTGCATACTGTGCGCCGTAGGGTTCTAAAACTACGTAAAAGTGTAAAGTAGATATCGCAGCTTCACGTCTTACAAATAAAGAAAGGAGGAAAGAAAGAAAGTAAGAAATAAACAAAAAAAAACAAAAGAAGGAAAAAAAGATGGGATGGAAGAAAGAACGGAAAGAAATGGAAAGAAAGAAAGAAATAAACAAAAAAAAACAAAAGAAGGAAAAAAGATAGAATGGAAGAAAGAACGGAAAGAAATGGAAAGAAAGAAAGTAAATAAGAAATAAACAAAACAAAAACAAAAGAAGAAAAAAATATAGAATGGAAGAAAGAACGGAAAGAAATGGAAAGAAAGAAATAAACAAAAAAAACAAGAGAAGGAAAAAATGTAGGATGGAAGAAAGAACGGAAAGAAATGGAAAGAAAGAGAAAGAAAAAATAAAAAATAAACAATAATTACCAAATCTTCACCCATCTCCTCCTTAAAGTTTAGAGCATCTGTTTTCATAACATGATTTCTAAATTAATAAAATCCCGTTTTACTCTGTTTTCAGCGTACTGTTCTTTTGGAATTGTAATTCGACTGTACTTGTCACAGACTTCACGAATCCTTTTTCCTGGTGCATGGAGATGATTGCTTCGGCTTTTTACACATGTAGAGGATTGGAATTCCAATAGACTGTCAATGAAGAGAAATATGCTGAGATGGTTGTGATAAAAGGAAGGATTCTGTGGCTCCAAGGCAAAAACTCCTGTCATTTCTGTCAGTTATTTAGCAGCGAAAATTTAAAGTTTGTACGAAAGTATAAAACCATAGTAATCATATTTCATAGCAACGGGTTAAAGAGAAAAATAATAGAGGTATGCGTGTCATCTTTCCCCACAATAAAGATACCGTGATAGAATTTAAAACATATCACAAAATGTCATTTGTTTTGCCAAAAAAATAAATCTTCACCTTTTGCCTTTGAACAACAGAATTAAATATGTATAGAACGATTGTACGTACTTGTGGTTTCTTTAATCTCTATATAGTATATGTTTGTCCACATTTTGGAGACTTATAACAAACTTGGTTTCTGGATAAATATTGCTCTTCAATACGTAATCGAACAAATGAATGAAAGAACGAACAAACAAATCAAAACAAAAAAACAAGCAAAATAAACAAAACAAACAAACGAAACCAAACAAAACAAACTAGCCACCGATGCAGCTTAGACGACAGCTCGTTTTCATTTTGATCAGGAGTTTCTATCGCGCGTGGGTTCGATTCCCGCTTGGGCTCATTACCTGGTTTGGTTTTTCTGAGGTTTTCTCCAATAGTAAGGCGAAAACCGGGTAATGTATGGCGATTTCTCGGCCTTATCTCACCAAATACCATCCCGCTATCACTGTTTGTCTGTTGATCCGGAGTTTTTCTCGGGTGTGGGTTCTATTCCCGCTTGGACTAATTACCTGGTTGGGTTTTTCTGAGGTTTTTCCCAACTATAAGTCTAATGCCAAATAATCTATGGCGATTCCTCGGCCTCATCTCGCCAAATAACATCTCGCTATCACGAACCTCATAGACGCTAAATAACCCAGTAGTTGACACATCATCGCTGGTCTATACGTAAAACAAAAGCAACACGTAACTCCGTAATAAGTGGGCCTACGTAAAAGCATACGATGCTTTGATGAAATGCTTAAAGGTGTTTTATTAGTTGGTTATTTAGCGACGCTGTATCAACTACAGGGTTATTTAGTGTCGATGGAATTGGTGATACCTAGATGAGGCCGAGGATTCGCCATAGATTACCTGACATTTGCCTTACGGTTGGTGAAAACCTCAGAAAAATTGCCAAACAGGCAAATAGCACAAGCGGGAAGCGAACCTACGCCCGAGTGCAGTTCCGGATCAGAAGTCAAACAGGCAGGGCTGATCATATTAGGAAGTTTAAATGCAGAAAACAAAGAACGGACGTGGCAAAATTTTCCTTTGTTAACCGCACAATAGTAGACTGGAACAGCTTACCTGCGGCAATCTTTCAGGATGGTCCTGTCAAAATCAATACATTTAAGGAAAGGTTAAGAAGATTAGACTGAAAATGTAATTGCATGTGCAGTGAAATTATGTAAGTTGTGTCATGTAATTGAGTTGAAATGTATTTATTTAAGATGGATGATATGTAATTAAGTTGATATGTAAATAAATTAAGGTGAAATGTAATTAATTAAGATGATATGTAATTAAACTGATAAGTAATTAAGTAAGGTGATATGTAATTGCTTAAGTTGGTAATAGTTGGGTGAAATAAGAAGTACTTATAACTTAGGTTTACTTTTGTAAATATTGTAGAAATATAATTATAATGTAGACGTGCATAGTTTTTATTTACAGTCCTAGGTTTATTGCATCTATTTATTTATAGTTAGAAATAAATTTACGTTTATTTTATTTTTTTATTGCTGTGGTATTATTGTATATTATATATCACTGCCACGGAGTGTATACCCAATTGTAGTGTTAATAAATACATACATACAAGCACCTCAGCCGACTGAGCTACGCCGGAGGCCAAAGAGTGTCCGATAACCACTTACACTGTAGGCTTTTGCGTCTATGTATATCTATGTAGTAGTAATTGTCAATATTATTACTAAGTTACCTTCAAACTATGCACGCAATGCAACATCAATTAGATAACATTGTGATTTAGATTCAACAAGGTGGATGCGTTTGGAGAACACTTGGCAAACGTTGCGGACACTTAAGAATTACTCAATAATAATCTAGAGCTCGACCAGTTTTGTGATAAGTTCACTAGCTATAGTTGCATGTTCAAAGCATATGTACTTCAAACACGCTCCATTTTGTTGAATTAGCGACTACAGTACATTACAATAAATAACTTACCACTTTATACAGGGTGTTTGAAAACTCTTTGATCAAAATAATACGGATGATTAGAGGAACTTAGTTTGAGATAAGAAACAAATACTCGGAAATGCCAATTTCACGCGTCACGAGATATTGAACAAGAATTACATTTTTGAAGAACGTTCCTTTAAGCTGTTTTGTTTTCCATAACGAACAACTGCCTGCCGCGTCGACGTTTGGTGCCGCTAGATTGCAAAACATCAACACAACCGCTGTAGATAACAGGGATAATTCAGAATTGAGGTTCTGATGATTAGCCTACAGAATTCGGTGACAAAAGACATGGACATTCCAGGCACAAAATAAGATCATTATCTTTCTGTTACGAATACTGCTTTCTTAACGCAAGGGCTAAAAAAAATACGAGTATATTAGCAATAAAAGTCTTACCATAGTAACTAATAACCACAATGATTCAGTATAAAACAAATGATGTATTAGATAAAAAAATATGATGTTTCAGATGATATTAAAAACTATTTTGCTCTTATTATTATTATTATTATTATAATTATTATTATTATTATTATTATTATTATTATTATTATTATTATTACTAGCCGCACCCGTGCTTCTGCTGCACCCGTGCTCTCTGCTGCACCCGTTAGAAATAAATACAAAGTAATTACATAATTAAAATAGGACGTTTGATCCAGGGAAAATTCGTGTTTGATAGAAGGATAAATCGTTTAATATGTTACTTAATTTAAATTGTATTTATCCATGACCATAACGAAAAACATGCCTTTACTAAATACTTTTGCGTTTGTAAAGTAGGCTTTTATTCAACATTACTTTATTTCACTAGTGAGATAAAGACTTTACCTCACAGTTTGAACTTTATCTCACAGTTCATTAGTATTTTCCTAGTATCCGGGCACACACGTATACTTTTCCATTGAACTATTAATCAAGAAGTTAATATATTAGTTAGTAGATGTACTACCTCTACTTCTTTATTACCATTTCTCTATATACATACACTCAATCTCCTTCTCTTTTCTCTATCTACTACGTCGTAATTTGTACATTACATCCGTATCTAATATGCATCTTTTTAAAATGTTGTAATAATTTACCTTTTGGGATGCAAGGAGACTTGAACCTACGGATGATTTATAGGATTTTATAACTTTTATAACAACAAATACTCGTTAGCCAACTGAGCTAAACAGACATATGATTAGTTAAGTTTTAATATTCGTCTTTTTGTTTACCAGAAGTAAAATGTGAAATTATTTTAATCGCATTAGTCCCATGAACACTTCTAAATAATCCCTGAAACTTCAAAAGACGAAAATACACGTTTAAAAAAAACATATATATTAAAATTATGTAATTAATTATAATTTGTCATTTATCTAACGCCTTAGATACCATTCTTTACTAATCATGGCCTCCTACATCATAACCTACCTATAGTACACGTATTGATTCTAAAATCCATACCATGGTATGTGATTACATGAGGATTTATTTTCAACATATTTCCTTTTATAAAACATAATTTTTCGTTATGGTCATGGATAAAATTAAATGGTACTTGTGAGCAAAATGATTTTTTATTGCACGAGTGGAAAGATGCACTTACCTGACAAGTACCATAAATAACTAATAAATAATTAAAAAAAGTCATTTTGGTCCAGAAAGCACTCAAATTTGTTACTGTAATAACATTATAGCATTATGTCCATCTAGAGAAACTACACTTTCCAATGGTGAATTAATAATTAATTACACAAATCGGTTAATTTAGCTTCCGATATTACTTCTATTACGAACACAGAAACATTCTCTGAAGTGCTACCGTATGTTTCATAGCTGAGGATTGTTGTTGTCCAAGGCCCCTTATAGACGAAGTCATTTGTTTTTTTTTTCATTACACCGCCTTAGATGGCATTGTATTTTAATTTTAAAACTCATTTATCTCATTAAATATCAGTCCTATCAAATTTTGCAAGGAATAAAACTTATCGGAAATAATTTTTAAAGAAACGTTTGTTCTGTAACATTTTTCACAAAAATTAATAATAAGCGAGATATTTCGATTTATTTAATGAACAACCCTTTTAAATAACGTATTTTGAATGTCATATAGCCAGAAAATCTAAAGATTACAGCGAACTTAATTTATATTCCAATGTTCATATAAATCGGTTCAGCCAATATCGCGTGAAAAGGATTGAATGAAACATCCAGACAGAAGACAGACAGACAGACAGACAGACAGACAGACAGACAGACAGACGCACAAACAAAATGTCAAAAATCGATTTTTCGGTTTCAGAGTGGTTATTATTATTATTATTGTATCTCCAAAAGCCACTATTTTACAAAAAAGAACATTAATTTTTGGCTATAGTTTTACACAAAAATATGGCCTAAGATAAAACAAATTGAAAAGAAAAAAAATTAGCTTTTAAAATGGAAATAAAACCTAAACAATCCTGAAAAATTTGCTCGAATCGATTTAGAGGGTTTTAAACATTGCGTTTCAGAGTGGTTAATTATATATATTTTTGACCAATTATTTTTGGAAAATCGAAAATTACCAGAAAAAGTTTGGCTAGTAGATTTATTATTAGTATAGATTATTATTATTATTATTATTATTATTATTATTATTATTATTACTATTATTATTCCATTGTTTTCTGTATTGATGTTATTTTTATTTGTTATGTACTCTTATACTGGTTGAGTGAAAGAGAAGGCCTTATGGCCTTAGCTCAGCCAGTACTAGTAAAAATAAATGAAATAAATATATGAACAAATAATTTAAATTGTAGGAGAGGTCATTGTTGTATCAATCTTTATCACTAAGATGCATTTTCCAACAGTCTTCGAGGTCTAGTTTCCTATCATGAATAGAACGTCAACTGCAGCACAAACAAGATGCAAGTATTTTCTGATAGTACCTGTGCCAGGCATCAAATATGTCATGTAAATATAGTCTATGAACAGCTAACTTTATCTCCGTACACCCTGTGACAGAATACGGTTCCTAGTTATGAGCGTAGTTGAGAAAGTTTAGTACTCTGGAAGCAAAAAGGATGCTATCCGAGAAAGCCTAGCCCAAACATTACTTTTTGGATACAAATTCCAGTGAATTTTCAAGCAGGATGTCAACAGTGGTAATTCAACGATCTAGTCCAGGCATGTCAATTGATGACCACAGGAGCAAGCGCGCGCTTTAGAGCCCAGGAGAGCCTGAGCGCTTTACAGCGCAAAGGAAAGAGACAGACGAAAGAGGTGGTATATGCCGCTTGGTCGAGCTATATTCAGGGATGGCCAGCACTATTCAATAGATAAAGGAAAGAGAACTTATTAAAACTGTAGCCATGTTAATTTTTAGATTTACCTGAGAAGTATAAGAGCATTATAAGAATGTAAGTTTTAATTTTAATGCTCATTTTTCACAAGTTTGATTTTTTATTCAAAAGAAATATTTTCTCAACTTGTCGTATAGAAAAGTGAAATTTTAAGGTATAGGCCTATTTATGTTTTCGTAAATCTAATATACCGTATATACGTATTACTGAAGATTAGTGTATTGAAATTTTTGGAAATATTCGCATGGAAATTGTTTGTAAGGAAATGAATTAACAAAGCAACTACTGTTACATCATAAGCAAAAGATACGTGCCCATGTGTTGTAAAAATGTCAGCTCTTTAGCTTCAGCAGATTTCGATAAAATAATTTAATATTCTGATGATAGAAAGTTGCTCAAAATATCATCTTTAAAAGCATAATGCGATAAGAGTTTTGTTATGTAATATTAGTTACACTTAAAACAGATAAGTACCTAGGTAACTTTGCTTTGTACTGTATTATTGTTTTGATTAGTTTATTGATTACTTTTGTAAGGCTAAAGATACCATCAATATAAATTCCAACTTATGTTATACTCAATCTCTTTCTTTGGAATATAACTTTCTTTATGAATGATGTGTTTCATACACTTAATACAGTATAATATTATACTACTAAGAAATTTAAGTGAATATTCCTTCTTAACTCTTGTTATGTTCTTAAGATTTAAAACACAAGTGCAATATTAAGAAATCAGTGTTAGTACTTTTGTTTTACAGACAATATACTGAGTGTTCATTTCAAAGTGTGTCATGACGTCACTGTTGTGAGTCAGAGATTTGAAGCGAGTTTCAGCTTTTATGTCAGAGAAGTTGCCTATTAATCAAGGCGTTCAATCTGAACTTGAGAACGTGTACGATATAACTTGAACGTCGTAGCAACAGATGGCGGTCTGTACGGTCTGTGTGCTACCATAACCTCTTTCGAACTGTGTTTTGCGCGGCCAAGTCGTACGCAGGGTATTTGTTATCATCGGTTGCGTACGGCAACATTCCACAATACAAATCAAATGCTCCGTGTCCATGTTGACCGTCGAAGTTAATGTCAACAAATACGTAAGAAATCGTCTTAACCCTCTCTACATATCCCGACAGTAAGAAAAAAGCCCAGCTATGTACATGTTTCCAAACAGTTCACATTCCTGCCACTACCGGCGTTACCGTACATATCAGTAAGTCGGCTACTCTTCAGAATGAACGCCGTACTTGCTATGCAACTTCTCTGACATATAGGTAGTATACCTCTGCGGAAGTATAGGAAGATTGAATTCTCTAGGCTCATCGACTAGCCATATGACGGCATACAGCGAGCCATGACACACTTTGAACTGAACACTCTGTAGATCATATTAAACAGAAAGAAGCCATATAAAAATAACGACATAAAATCTCACGTTCCGCTTGAAGTATGTGCACCACTGTTTTCTTAATCCAACAGGTTGCTTATTCATATACATAACCCTTCCTTCATCCATACTTAGCGCTTACTGCCCGCGCACGACGTCAAGGTCAGAAAAATGCGATTGCTTTGACATTACTGCTCTAGTCGAAGATTTTTATCCAAGAGATAATCATGTTATAAGATATTTAGTAGGGTTTTAAATGAATAATTAAAAAAACATGCTGAAACATTCCTTCTGGAGTGTCAAAATGGCTTTAGAAAAGGAAGATCATGTGTAGATCCATTATTTAGTATCAAACTATTGTTAGAAAAAAGAAGAGAATTTAATTTAGAAACCCATATAGCTTTTATTGATTTTGTTAAAGCTTTTGATAAAGTCCGAAGAGACCTTTTATTCGACATATTGCAAGATAAAAATATTCCAAATTTGCTATTGCAAAATATAATAGAAATCTACACAGACAGCAAAATAAGTGTCAAAATAAATAACTGTTTATCCGAAAGAAAATTAGTCAATAATGAAGTTCGACAAGGTTGTCCACTATCACCAACTTTATTTAATATTTATATAAATGAAATTATTTTAAAATGGAACCAAATCTACACATCAGGAATCAAAATAACCAGTGCTCTAACATTAAATACCTTACTCAATGCCGATGATCAAGTCATAATTTCCAATGCAAGGATAATTTACAAAGAGGATTGTATACATTAAATAAAATATTAAAAGATTTTGGGATGGAAATTTCAGCACAAAAATCAAAAGTAATGGCATTTTAGGACAAGACCCAGTCAGAAGTAAGATAATACACAATAACCAATGCCTCGAACAAGTGCAAAATTTCAATTATCTGGGTTGTGAAATATCTTATTAAAATGAAAAAATGTGAACAAGAAAATTACCAAATTTACACAAATACTAGGAATAATAAACAATGCATTAAAAGCTAAATTAGTACAAAAATCTACAAGAATAAAAATATATAATACACTAGCATTACCCACCCTTTTATACGGAAGCGAGATTTGGTCATTAAAGAAAAAGACATGAACAGAATCAAAGCAACGGAAATGAAATTTTTGAGGAGGACAGCAGGATATACTCTTTTAGACCGAAAAAGGAATGAAGAAATTTTAGAACAATTAGAAGTAGAGTCAGTAGAAGAAAAAATCAGCAGATACAAATTCAATTGGCTACATCATGTAAGAAGAATGGAAAATTCAAGGATCCCAAAAATTATGATGCAATATAAACCTAGAGGACATCGTCGACCAGGAAGATCTTTTAGAATACTGCTAGATGGGGCCGAAACAGGTCTACAGAGGCCTAATTCGTGAAGGATGATGATGATGAGATAATCAGGGGATTAGCGAGAAGTAGTTCAGCTTCAAGTGGACGATATAAACATCAAGAATAGAATATGGCAGGATCAAAAAATACTGATTTTCCAGGAGAATAAATTGAACCGGCGGGCGGCATTCTGTTCCTTTGTGGCTGAGCGCTGCTTTAAGCATCCACGTGTGAAGCTCAGCACGCCGGCCGGGCGTCCAGCCCCGGCGTCCGCATGCAAGGATTCTGCGGCTGGCTAACTGGGATAAAGGAATGCACACAAAGGGCCGCCAGGGGCGCGGCTAGCTGCTTCACGTCGCTTTTCGAATTTAGGAATCGGACGCCTTTCACCCTCTTCAATGTGGGGTGTTCAAGCTCTCAATTTCGTATCCACAGTTCATAACTTATAACTAGGGTCCTGATTTTTATGTAGTATCAAGGTCTGAAATATGTACAGGGAATCATTTTATTTTTACTTCAATTTTTATTGTACCTCAGTTTTTGAATGTACTTCACTCCCACCCCTTCTACTAATGAAGTTCAACCATCCTCCACACAGATCCAATACCGCATATACAGGGTGCGTCAGAAAGAACAGTTTTCCAAATGGCAAGAAAATTCCAGTTAAAAGATTAATCAAATCAAAAATTTATTGTTACTGTCAACCATTCGCCAATACATCGTTTATTTATGGAAAACAGCTTTATTCATAGATGTCCTTGGCTTTCAATACAGGCATCTTTTCTGATGTTCATTAATTTCTGTTAGGAATTGGACGTCTACGTAATATTATACAATTTCTTCAGAATAACTGTCTTAAAAAGTTCGTCGTTAAGTATTAACTGATCGATGTTTTCAAACTTTTTACGACCTTCAAATGGTCCCAAAGAAAGAAGTCGATGGCATGTCTGAGAATTTTACTTTTCGGATCAGGCAAAGTGAAGAATTTTCCAGGTGATTTCTTTTTAATGTTGAACCTGTGATTTACACTGCAATGAAGCCACCCACCGCAAAATTGTATTACACAGTTAAAATGATAAGCAATGACATCAATATGTCAAATGAGTCATAATGGCGATTTACAACTCTTCAATTTTATACAAAAATGTCTCTACAATGAAACACAATAATGTAAACATAAACCAAAACACCATGTTCTCAACTGAAACTGCATTTATGGCTGGTCCTAACAGTTTCAATAGTCCCCCTTCACTTTATCTCATCTCATTCCTCGTTGAGTATCGACTAGTTTGAAATCCATCCGTTCTTTCTGACGCACCCTTTACAGTCATTTAGCCTGATGGTCACAGTAAACATTTCACGTTCCAAAAAGATGTTCACATTTTCCAGTTGAAAGGGCTATCAAATTATCACTGATCGGAACTGTTCCCTGCACTGTAAAACCATTTCACTGACTCACCTCGTTCACTGATACAACAGTTCAAATAAGTCAAATAATTGCATTCTTATGCATACTCTATAAACAGAACTACATTTAAACTAAAATTTCTAGTTAAGGCCCTTGGACGTCTATTTTTAAATAATTATACAATTGTTCAGAATAAAACTCGTAAATAAAAAATACATGTCGTTAAAAAATTAAATTTGAATGTCCTTAATTTTAATTTTCACTTTATACACAACCCTTTAAATTATTCTTGAATCTCAGTAGATGGCATGTCTGAAAGACTTTTATCTTTTCGGATCAGGCAGAAGTGAAGAATGAATTTATAGTTCTGTTTAAAAATGAGAATTTAAAATGAGAACAGGTACAGAATTATTTCAACATGAGTTACTAGTAAGAAGAACGAAACTGGTAATTGGGATTAGGTACAATAGTCTATAGTGCGATAATATGCACATCAGAACTGAAGTCTGTATCAAAATGAACGGCGATCATTTTCAAAAATGTGTTTAAATATCCATATTATGATTATTTTTCAATCTAACTTCATTCTCTATAGTGTACGCTAATGTGCTGTAGACAGTATAACATACACTGCATAATGAATACGTCTGAATGGATAGCTCAGTTCGTGAGTAAAAACACTCATTGTTAATACTGTACTGTATTTAGATTAAACAAAAACCTAATGAAAACGATCAAACTCAAAAGCGCAATATTTCCTAGTTTACATAAATGGATGAACTTCTTTTCTTCCCTCCTATACCTAGTAAATTACGTCAGTATCATCGAACTTCAGTCGTGGAAGGGAGAAGCAAACGGCGTTCATCCATAGGTATAGGCAAGTTAATATTAAAAATGTTAGTAAAAATAAAATGATGTCCCTGTACATACTTATGTAAGACAAATAAGCTCAATATGTATCAAAATATGTAAAATCATAAAAAAATATTTAATGTCAAGATCTAGCAGGTATAGGATGGTAACACTCTCCAGTTGTGATTTCATAGAGCACCCGACTGTTTTACTGCACACTTGACACATTACTATTTTTCCATCTGTAGTGAAAGCTTCGTCCATCGCAATCCACGATTTTATTTTTGTCGTTAGGGTTGAAGATACAAGGGCCATTTTAGTTAGTTAAAACAACAGATAAACTCAATTGCACTTTATACTGTAGATACTAAAACTAGAGAACTAACTGAAATGAAACTAAACTTCGAGTGTTAAATTTTTCTGACAGCGTTATCACCTGGATGCACTCCTACCTCACTGGCCGCCAGCAGCGTGTTGTCTTTAATAATCGGTTCTCCTCCTGGCAGACAGTAGAGTCGGGATTTCCCCAGGGTTCGGTATTGGGTCCATTGCTTTTCTGTCTCTATATTAGCGATATCGCCAAGTCATTTAAATATTGCAGATATCATATTTATGCAGATGACGTTCAACTATACATTTCCGCCAGTACTGATAGACTAAGTGACTGTATTAATAGACTCAATAAAGATCTCGAATCCGCTTCATATTGGCCTCAACATTTCGGACTTAACTTAAACACAGATAAATCACAGGCTGTCTTATTTTCGAATAAAAGATTAATTCCCGATATTAATAAGCTGAACCTTCCTCCTGTGACTCTGAATAAAGATATCATTCCATTCAGTTCAACTGTAAAAAACCTGGGAGTTCATTTTTAATCTAACCTTACCTGGGACACGCATATCAAACATACATGCAAGAAAGTATTTTCCACTCTTCACTCATTAAAAAGATTGTATCACTGTCCAGCTAAATTAAAGCAGACGCTTGTACAGACTCTTATTATGCCTCATTTCGATTATTGTGACGCTTTATTCAGTGATCTCAGGGTGGATTTATCCCAGAAACTGCAACGTGTTCATAATGCGTGTGTTCGTTTCATTTGTAATGTCCGCTACTACGATCACATTTCGCCTTCTTTCGATAAATTATTGTGGCTCAGGTTAAGTGAGAGGAGAAAGTTACATTCCCTTTCTCTCTTATACCGAATTTTGCACACCTCTACTCCCTCTTACTTATCTGTCCGATTCCACAGCCTTTCCCGGTATCATAACTTAAATACTCGGTCACAATATGATAACACGCTAGAAATACCACTGCACACATCATCTCTTTATTCTTCATCTTTCACTGTTGCTACTTCTCGTCACTGGAATTCTCTGCCGCCTGAAGTCAAGGGCTGTCGAACTTTAATTTCCTTTAAATGTAAATTAGAAAAATATCTTATATGAGTTGCCAGACCTAACGCGTTGCAAATATTTAATGGAATGTGTTCCACTGTATTTATTTTATTTATTTATGTTTTTTTTGTTTCTTATTTTTATTATCTAAATCGTGTTTATTTATCACTTAACGCCAATATGTATCCCACTGTGTTGTCTTTTATTATTAATCTATTTTTGTGTACATTTTATTCAATTGTCGCTTTCTGGTTTAATTATGTAAATCCTACTTAATTGTAATCTAATACTAATATGTATACTAATGTGTTTATTTTTATTTTTACTGTGTACATTTTTTATTGAATTATCGGCTTGTGTTTTTATGTGATTCGTATTTGATTCTAAGAACGTTAATATGTACTATGTTTACTTTTATTTTATGAGGTAAATTTTTATGTAACTACCTCTTTTGATCTCATTATGTACCTAAGTTGTATCAGTATGTAATTACTTAATTCTGATCCAGTTTTATGTTCAACTATGTAAGCAAATTTTAATCCTGGTTGAGTGTAAGAGAAAGGCCCTAACTCCGCTTAAATAAAGTCATTATTATTATTATTATTATTATTATTATTATTATTATTATTATTATTATTATTATTATTATTATTATTATTATTATTATGTTATTAACGGTTAAAACACAAATGCAATATTATTCTTTTGTTTTAAAGACAATATAAATAATGAATAATTTCGAGGGAAAATTAAATAAACCTTTGTCATTATTATTAACTTATTTTTCCCTCTATTATTGACAACCGTCAAGCAACCAACTATTATTGTTGATTATGTTATTAAACAGTGACGTTAAAACACAAATGCAATATTGAGGGAAATTGTGTCGGTGTCGGTTAGTTCCCGAGTAGCTTTTGTTTTAAAGACAATATAAATAATATCAAATCAACTTTAAATAAAATCTTGATTTGCAATATAAATAAAAAACAGAAATAACGACATAAAATTTCACGTTCCGTTTGAAGTTTGTGCACCACTGTTTTCTTAAACCAACAGGCTGCTTATTCCTCCTTCCATACTTAGCGCTTGATCCCGCGCACGACGTCAAGGTCAGAAAAATGCGCTTGCTTTGACATCACTGCGCTACGCGATAGTGATCAAGATCGAGCTCCTCTAAGGTGATAGAGAGCTAATATCGTCTCATCTGTTGTAGAGGGTAACTTTCGATATGTCCGAAGACCTAAGATAAGTCAGAAATTCTTGAATCACACATAAACGACTAAGCCCCTTTCTTTATTCGCAGGGTGTTTTAGATACATGTAGGTGTAATTATTTTGACAGTTCTATTTCCGAATGATAATTTTTAACTCTCTTAAAATGTGACAGTGAGTATGTTAGAGCTGCCAACTTCAATCATCAAGTCTCACAGCTAGCAAATTATATCTCAACCATGAAAGCCAACGATGTAAATAGACTCCCCACTTTTAATACACGCCCTTTGAGTGTCAAACCAATCATAAAACGAGGATATTACAGGAGAGATGAGAGTTGGTTACGGTAGGTACACCCAACCTCCTTGACTGTGATATCAGCTCTGAACATTTCCACGGTTTGTCGTGAAAGAACTGCACATTCTGTAGGTAAATACAATTTCAAGACACTTTACAATGCACCACAATACAATATACACCGCAACTTGTAGGCATCAATCATGTACTTAATACCGTGAACACTTTTCACCAAAACTTCTATGGACCTAGGTGGTACCATACAGATGTGCATCTTCATTGTTCCCACCGAAAAATATGTTCGCTGTAACTTTCAGTTGGTTTATTTTACGCCGCTTTATCAGCTGCAATCGTTATCTAGAG
Source organism: Periplaneta americana (assembly GCA_025594305.2). Classification (NCBI taxonomy): domain Eukaryota; kingdom Metazoa; phylum Arthropoda; class Insecta; order Blattodea; family Blattidae; genus Periplaneta; species Periplaneta americana. The sequence goes on along the minus strand of JAJSOF020000038.1, from coordinate 71,036,779 downwards.
TCTCGGTGAAATGATGGTGACTATTACACTCTTACTACGTCATACTACTTTTGACCAATAAAACGGTACGAAAGGACGTATTTCAACCAATCATGGCTGCTTATCGCACAATTTTATCGCGTCCCTAGCATTTGTTTCTTTGTTTGCCAACATTTGAAACTGCGCTCGTCTGGATGTCAAAAAAAAAAAATATATATATAAAATTACAAACCACTCCAGTCGATGCACAGCAGTTTCAAATATGACTCGCATTGGCATTCAAGAACAAGAATTAATAAAAATCACTGACCATACCTATGCATCTACTGAAATCCGATTTACAAATAAATGAAGAGCACCATTCGGAAATCCTGAATAAGTTGAATACACCATGTAGGCCTAAATCAACGAGTTCCACTTCTATTACGCACACGTCCAATATAACATCAATTGAACCACCAACCACATATAAATTTGAAAATTGTACATTCAATAATTATTCCTTTTAAAATTATTCATGTTTATTTTTATGACATCGTCGTTAACATTAAAACTTTTTTAACACTTCTGTATATTAGTTAGGTTATGTTATAGCTTCTGCTCTGAGAGGATAAAAAGAACTTCTGCTATATGATATTATGGATAGTCACGTATCAGAGATTGTTTAATATTAAGATTTATTGAATAGTAATCATTACAGTGTCTGTATAAAGACACTACTGCCATCTAGCATGTATCTAGCGTAATATTTGTAATGTTGAATGTATAAAGAGATGTACGATAATACATTTGAAGACAGTTGTATTTTCGTAAGTCAATTAATATTTTATTGTATTGGAGTACTTCGTTACTTCTAATCTTTATATACTTTCTTATAATCGTGTAATAGTCAATTAAATCCCACTCGAGTTTTGATTTTCTCTAGATAAATCAAAACGTCTAGTGAGATTACTGTTGATAATACCAGCGTAATGAGTCTAGGGTCCAGTGCCGAAAGCTACTCAGAAATCTAATGTTATATATTTACCTGGTGTAGAACATAGATTATTATTATTATTATTATTATTATTATTATTATTATTATTATTACACACATACGTATATAAACCAAGTTCTTTACAGTGAAATATTAACTGAATTGATATAGAAACAATGCAATTAATAATAAATTAGTTAATAACAGTTCATTAGTATATCAAATTCTATATAAGACGCATTATACAAGGTTCAAACATATTTCCGAACTGCACTTGTATTTATTGTACCGTTAAACATACATGCCTGTGTCACTGAAGATCCAAGCCTGTTCAGTCAGTCTATCAAACAGCTTCAGATTGTCTTTAAGAACTGAGCTTCTACAACATGTCATGGAGCTATTGCGATTTTTTCCTGGAATTTCTCCATATACGCCGTATGACTACTCTTCTTCTCTGCCTTTCAAGTGATGCATTTAGTATGTATTCCAGGGGTTTCCCTGATTCTAGATAACTTCTCCGTTTTCTATGGCCTGTGTGTTGCCTATATTGGGGGAAGTCCGGAAACATATTGATTGCCCCTTGTATGTTACCTCATTGAAGAGAGTAAAATCCATTATATTCATTTTCAAACAAATATTGATTGCTTAATAATAAAACAAGTAAGTGTGGGGAAACATTTCACGGAATAATTTTGTGTAAATATACATGTATGTTGACTATTTCGTTTATAAGATGTCATTCCATTTTCGACCAATGAAGTGTAATGAAATTTTGAATTCCAACTAATCACATTCACACTTTGCGATAATTTTTGCAGCTAGATTTATCGCTATCAATTTATCGCATGTTCGTTCTTTTGTTTAATCGTTGTCGCCAACTGTTTCCCCGTAAATTGGTGATCATGAATACATTAATATGCAACTACACGGGTTAACATTTCTTTCAACTTTAAAGCAATGAATACAAGATTGATATGTAATATTAATCATATATTTACGCAGTGAAGACGACGTTCAAAACAGCGCACTATGTAGACACAAAATCTTCATGCATCTTAATTGAACGTAGCTTTTAAACTTGATTCTTCCAAATTCTTCCCACATTGCACGCAAACGCGATTGGAATATTGAACTGTGTAGATGCAGCTTTAGTTCCGTTACACACTACAGCGTGAATGCGTTTGTCGAGCTATAAAAAATGCTTTCGTGTAGCACTGATTGTAAGTAACTGTCGAAATAAGGCACAGCTGACATTGGTCCTGCTCCCACAGGTAATTTAACCTATAATTGTAGCCAATAAAATTTGTATTTTGTGAATGATATTAAAAAATTAATAGAAAGTCAGATGTTCAAATTTATGTAACATCATCGCATATCATACCCAAAGACCTTGCATAGTAATAATAGGGTCTTTGATCCAACTGCCTTCCGTATGTCGTAATAAAATTCGTGTTTTAATTAGACCTATCTGTACAGAGATGGCTTCACTGTGTAGCAACATGTCTCGCTGTGAATACATAAGCATTGGTATATAGCTGTCCCCACTGTTACTGTTAAATTAAATTATGATTTCAGCAGATAAGGAAAATGTATTTATGTTATAATAATAAAAGAAAAGTGCAGTATATGTAATTAACATTGTTAAACCTGTATTTCGCTTTTCGCAATTGGCATTACTGAATAATAACATCGAATTTCTTTATTGCAGTAATCGATATTCATCTATTTCGACTTCACAATATCTGAATAGGTTAAGTATTCGTTAATATACAATTATTAACATTTTGTGATCGAATTTTAGGGATATATTATTTACATTTTTATTTTATTCACGAAATAGTCATAATAAATGCCACTCGAGGTCTGAGATTTGCCAATTAAATCTCAGATCTCTCGTGACATTACTACAGATTATTCGATAGATAAACAGCCATTGGTAATAGCTAAATGAAGTCACACTTTGTGATTTTAATCAGCTGTCTTTCCATCCCCACTCCCAAACGTAGAATGAGGTGTTGCGGGCTGCATTCAGCAGTGATTAGGCGCTGCCTATTGCTTTGGACACGACTGATGTAAGGAAAAACATGCAGTGGCAGTAAAAGTTCGGTTCCATACTTCATTTCGTTGTTGGTATCTAGTGAATGGTGATGGAAAAAACTCACTGCAGTGAGTATGAAACCTTACCACATGTGCTTGGGAGTTTCCCACAGGGAGAAGTACTCAGAATAAAACGTCACAACATCATACATTCTACGATCGCAGATGCACTTCGATCCAAAAACCTAGACGTTCACGAAGAAGTTCATTGTATTGCTGATGGTGAAAGCAATCGTAGGATCGATATCATAGCTATAAATAGAAACAGACAGCCGAAATAATTGATCTTACAATCAGATATGAATTCTCAGCCACTCAAACATCTGAAGTGAACGTAGAGAAAAAGAAAATCTATGAACCCACGATTCAGTACCTATCGGTGAAATACAACATAGACAAAATCACAGTTACCGGTCTCTTCATCGGAGCGAGAGGCACCATTCCGAAAGCCTTTGTAAAGTGGAGGGAAAAATACAAGCTGACGACAGATCTTCAAGATTCCATCGTCACCACCATTACAAAATTTTCTGTAGCGATATTTCGTCAGCATCTTTATGGTGTACATTCAATTTAAATTATATTTGGTTCTATTTTTTTCTTATGTCTTAATGAATTTTGTCTGAAACCTGTTTATATAATTTTTCATTTTAAATTTTATTGTGAGCTATTCTGTGTCGCAGGGCAAACCCAAAATATTGGGTCAGACTAATAAATTAAATTAAGTGCTGGTAGGAAACTATTACAACAGTATTGTCCGTCGTAATGCCATTTTGACTCACTAAGATTTGAACTCGTGTCTCTGCCGTAGAAATCTGACGCTCTACTAACCACAGATTTTAATAACCTCAATTACTGAAACTAATTGTCTCTATTATTAAGCATGCGGTAGGAATTGAGATCTGTAATGCAAAGCAGGCATTTCTGAGAGCGACAGAATTGGTTACATGGTTCCGCGAACGATGCGCGCCTGGGACACGCCCACCGGGTCCAAAACAGCCGCAGACTCTGTGGAGACAGTTCCGCCAGCTACCCTGTTCCAGGCCACGTATTTGACGTAGCCAGATGTGCTCCATGGCTTTGGCGATACATTAGAGCAGTGATGTCAAAGCAAGCGCATTTTTCTGACCTTGACGTCGTGCGCGGGCAGCAAGCGCTAAGTATAGAAAGAGGAAGGGTTGTGTATATGAATAAGCAACCTGTTGGATTAAGAAAACAGTGGTGCACAAACTTCAAACGGAACGTGAAATTTTATGTCGTTATTTTTATGGCTTCTTTCTGTTTAATATTATCTATATTGTCTGTAAAACAAAAGTACTAACACTGATTTCTTTATATTGTACTTGTGTTTTAAATCTTAATAACATAATAGAGAGTTAAGAAGGAATATTCACTTAAATTCCATAGTAGTATAATATTATACTGTATTAATTGGATGAAACACATCATTCATAAAGAAAGTGATATACCAAAGAAAGAGCTTGAGTATGACATGATAAGTTGGAATTTATATTGATGGTATCTTTAGCCTTACAGAAGTAATCAATAAACTAATCAAAACAATATTACAGTACAAAGCAAAGTTACCTTGATTTGTACTGTATCTGTTTTAATGTAACTAATATTACATAACAAACTCTTATCGTATTATGCTTTTAAGGTGATATTTGTGAGCAACTTCCTATCATCAGAATATTAAATTATTTTCTCGAAATCTGCTGAAGCTAAAGAGCTGACATTTTTACAACACACGGCACGTATCTTTTGCTTATGATGTAATAGTAGTTGCTGTGTTAATTCATTTCCTTACAAACAATTTCCATGCGAATATTTTCAAAAATTTCAATACACTATCTTCAGTAATACTACGTATATACGGTATATTAGATTTTCGAAAACATTCTGTAAGGCTACTAAATAAATAGGCCTATACCTTAAAATGTCACTTTTCTATACGAAAAGTTGAGAAAATATTTCTTTTGAATAAAAAAATCAAAGTTGTGAAAAATGAGCATTAAAATTAAAACTTACAGTCTTATAATGCACTTATACTTCTCAGGCAAATCTAAAAATTACCATGGATACAGTTTTAATAAGTTCTCTTCCCTTTATCTATTGAATCAGTGCTGGCCATCCCTGAATATAGCTCGACCAAGCGGCATATACCACCTCTTTGGTCTGTCTCTTTCCTTTTCGCTGTAAAGCGCTCAGGCTCTCCTGGGCTCTAAAGCGCGCGCTTGCTCCTGTGGGCATCAATTGACATGCCTGCATTAGAGTCATTGTCTGTATCATAACTACAATCACATACACAAATATCACAATTAGCATCATTATCACCACTTTAGTTTTCTTGGAAAATTTTGAACCTCACCACACCATTCACCAATTGATTATGCAGTCGTGAATTTAGTAGGTTTCTTAGATCTGTACAGGGTGTTTTACAGCTCATATTGAAGCATGTCGGCCTGCGTAGCGCAGTCGGTAAAGCGCTGGCCTTCTGTGCTCGAGGTTGCGGGCTCGACCCCGGCCAGGTCGATGGCATTTAAGTGTGCTTAAATGCGACAGTCTCATGCCAGTACATTTACTGGCATGTAAAGGAACTCCTGCGGAACAAAATTCCGGCACCCCGGCGACACTGATTTAACCTTGGCAGTTGCGAGCGTCGTTAAATAAACCATAATTTCATTTTAAAAAGTTTATTGAAGCATGTACGTCCGATAAGGCTTTAATCAAAATTATTTGACATTTACTTAAGGATTTTCAGTCTAGAAGACTTATTTAAAAGTATGAAAAATTAAAGTTTCATTAAATATACTCGTACAGATAGTTCATTTTACGAAGAATGCTTGTATAAAGGGCCAAGCGGCAGCAAAATTGTACGCTGCGCAAGCGACCTTGGCCGTGACGTGTCCTGTACAAAGTCCCGTGTTCTAGCCTATCTTGATTCAGTTGAGTTTGAACTTCGCTGTGGTGTACAATAGTAGCAAAAAAACCGGACCGACCCTTGTAGCTGATTTCAGAGCCTTGTTCACTCCAGAGCACGATAGACTGGTAACTAAGACTGTCGTGGTTCGAATCCTGCCTGGGAAGGATACCTTTTTTTGTTCCTTATTCAAATTTATTCCCAATATTTTTCGATTGCTGGTAAAATTCATGTTCTGGGAATAATAAGTTAATTGAGTCGTAAAATATCGCTGCAATCGAAAAGTATTGGGAATAAATTTTAATAAGGAACAAAACAAAAGTTTCCTTCCCAGGCAGGATACGAACCACGAAAGTCTTAGTTACCAATCTATCGTGCTCTGAGTGAACAAGCCTCTGAAATCAGCTACAAGGGTCGGTCCGGTTTTTTTTTGCCACTACTGTACATGTATTTTGTGAGAAGATGACATAGGCTATACTACTATTAATAGCAATAGAATCAATATAAAATAAAATTTGTATCTATTATTTTATATAATTAAAATACAAGACTCACTTCATACACGGACATCGTGCCAGAAGGACGTATCAATAAAACAGTAAGTTTACGTTTGAGCCATTTTAAAAATAGAGTAATTTTTCATATCCTTGTCTACTTGATTTCTTTGATTCTTCCTCATGCCATGCCTGTTGTAATTCTCAAATGATTCTATTCAAACATAGATGCATTTCATTACAATATTTCAATAACGTTGTATTTGTTTATATGCCCTTTTTGTAGGATGCCCTCTACATAAGTTGTTGACCCGGGTTAGAATTCCGATAGATACAAGTGATAGTTATATTGACAAGATGGGTGCTAGATGGCAGGTTTTCGCTGGGAATTCCCGTTTCCCCTACCGGAATTCCATAATTGCTATATTAATGATCATAATCTGGTACTATGTAGATGGCGTCATGATGCACAAGTGGCAAATCCATGGCTGCAGAAAGATTTAATTTACTATGTCTCACTCCTAAAGGAGAACGTCTAAGCAAATAATGATAAATCAATTCTCGTTACAGGAGTAGCAAAAACACATTTGTACAAGTCAAGGACTAGCAATTTCCTGTATTTTTATCGGCGAGAGATCCTCGACAATGATTCATATTCCTAGTACATAATATTTTATCAACGTCGCAACGTCACTCTTCCAATAACATTACATTGCAACGATTTCTAATAGGTAGGCTGCAGGCCATATTATGAGGGCCACATTTTAACTGTACAAGTGGTCCGTGAAATATTTTAACATCATTATTATTATTATTGTATCTCCAATGGGGGGTAGCCCTATTTTACATATGTACAGTATGCTAGGGCTATAATTTTACACAAAAAAATAGGCCTAAGCATAAAACAAATTGAAAAGAAAAATAAATTAGCTTACACAATGGAAATAAAACATAAACAATCCGTAATTCAAACATCAGGTATCAATTGAGACATACAGAAAACAGTTACAACACATAAACGTAACATTTCTTACAGCCGTACTCTGTAACATAATTAAGCAACTTTCCCTAACATACATCATAAATTAATACACAATAGTCACACAAACACAATCAAGCATCCCATAACTATGACTCACATACACAACAAATCAAGCATCCTCTACAACACATACACTTCAACATGATAACTATACTTTTAAAAGTTACAAACTTGGCTCCAAAAGAATAAATAGGACACTGTTACTAAATACTGTTATTTTCTACAAGGTCTTAAACACATCTGTAATAAATCTGTGAAATTCCTTTAAGCAATATTGCTTCAGAAGAACTTTTGTTATTGGTGGTGGTAAGAAAGTTGTATCGCACATGCTAAGGTGGGATTCTAGCCGGTATCTCTTGCGTTCTTGTAGCGGACACTCGAATAACAGGTGGTCGACTGTTTGTGTGGGGTGTTCGCAGGGACATGAAGAGTCGTTGCAGATAAATAATATTTCGGAGATATTAAAAGCAGTGTTACTTGAGATAAGGCAAGGTAGCTTACAGTTTGAATGAATGATATGAGTTTGTAAATAAAACTGGCACGTTTGAAATCATTATCTTAAAAGAATTTGAGTAGCGAATTAAAAACAATTTACATTAAACATATTATATGTATGTAATAAACACATAAAAATTGTGCTTGCATTTTCTGACGTAGTGCTAGTACGTTTTATTGTTACAGTAAATGTTCAACGTTTAGAATAAACTGTATTTTGTGACTTTATATGAAATATTATTTCATGTCCGATTATCAAGGAGTCCTCTGAAGTTAAATAATTAGGCATAATTTTCGACAATCACTTAAAATGGAACCAACACATTAATTACCTTTGTAATAAATTACGTAAAATAATATATTATTTTGTTTTATTGAGGAATTGCTTGTCAATAAGTTTATTACGCACAATATACTTAACTTTATTTCAATCGGTAATTATGTATGTAATTGAGGGGTTTGCCTGAAAAAGGGCGTATACGTCAATATGGTGAATTGAGATACAGGCTATCTAAGATTTTAAAACGCACCTGAATAAAATGTTATACAGATAGTGAACAAAATTATACATTAAATTAAAAATCTTAGCGAGTATAAATGTTTTGTAGCATTTAGGCAAATTATATTATTAAATTTCCTTATATTTGTACCATATAAAACTTCGGTCTACACGCCATTTATCCATTATAATGATTTGCTTACTTACTTACTTACAAATGGCTTTTAAGGAACCCGAAGGTTCATTGCCGCCCTCACATAAGCCCGCCATCGGTCCCTATCCTGTGCAAGATTAAGCCAGTCTCTATCATCATACCCCACCTCCCTCAAATCCATTTTAATATTATCCTCCCATCTACGTCTCGGCCTCCCTAAAGGTCTTTTTCCCTCCGGTCTCCCAACTAACACTCTATATGCATTTCTGGATTCGCCCATACGTGCTACATGCCCTGCCCATCTCAAACGTCTGGATTTCAAGTTCCTAATTATGTCAGGTGAAGAATACAATGCGTGCAGTTCTGTGTTGTGTAACTTTCTCCATTCTCCTGTAACTTCATCCCGCTTAGCCCCAAATATTTTCCTAAGCACCTTATTCTCAAACACCCTTAACCTATGTTCCTCTCTCAGAGTGAGAGTCCAAGTTTCACAACCATACAGGACAACCGGTAATATAACTGTTTTATAAATTCTAACTTTCAGATTTTTGGACAGCAGACTGGATGATAAGAGCTTCTCAACCGAATAATAACACGCATTTCCCATATTTATTCTGCGTTTAATTTCCTCCCGAGTGTCATTTATATTTGTTACTGTTGCTCCAAGATATTTCAATTTTTCCACCTCTTCGAAGGATAAATCTCCAATATTTATATTTCCATTTCGTATTTGCTTAGGGATTTAATGTAGATTTCAGATTTAAATTTCACACGGAATTGAAACAAAGATACATTTTATGACATTTATTATCTACTTCTAAAGTAATTTACATTATTTCAGATATACTGAGTAGACATTAAGTACGCAAAGCAAAATCTCTGAATATAACAGAAAAAGAAAATCTCCATTTTGTGTGAACATACTTACTTACTTACTTACAAATGGCTTTTAAGGAACCCGAAGGTTCATTGCCGCCCTCACATAAGCCCGCCAGCGGTTCCTATCCTGTGCAAGATTAATCCAGTCTCTATCATCATACCCCACCTCCCTCAAATCCATTTTAATATTATCCTCCCATCTACGTCTCGGCCTCCCTAAAGGTCTTTTTCCCTCCGGTCTCCCAACTAACACTCTATATGCATTTCTGGATTCGCCCATACCTGCTACATGCCCTCCCCATCTCAAACGTCTCGATTTTATGTTCTTAATTATGTCAGGTGAAGAATACAATGCGTACAGTTCTGTGTTGTGTAACTTTCTCCATTCTCCTGTAACTTCATCCCGCTTAGCCCCAAATATTTTCCTTAGCACCTTATTCTCAAACACCCTGAACCTATGTTCCTCTCTCAGAGTGAGAGTCCAAGTTTCACAACCATACAGAAGAACCGGTAATATAACTGTTTTATAAATTCTAACTTTCAGATTTTTGGACAGCAGACTGGATGATAAGAGCTTCTCAACCGAATAATATCACACATTTCCCATATTTATTCTGCGTTTAATTTCCTCCCGAGTGTCATTTATATTTGTTACTGTTGCTCCAAGATATTTGAATTTTTCCACCTCTTCGAAGGATAAATGTCCAATATTTATATTTCCATTTCGTATTTGCTTAGGGGATTTAATGTAGATTTCAGATTTAAATTTCACACGGAATTGAAACAAAGATACATTTTATGACATTTATTATCTACTTCTAAAGTAATTTACATTATTTCAGATATACTGAGTAGACATTAAGTACGCAAAGCAAAATCTCTGAATATAACAGAAAAAGAAAATCTCCATTTTGTGTGAACATAAATAAATAAAATTTATTCTTTGTATAATCCTGATAACAATAAGCCCAAAAATCTTAATATTGTAACAAATCTCTTTATAGAACATAAAATATTTCCGTCTGAATCTATGAGTTTCATAAGTTTGTTTACTCTTAAAGCAAGGACAATAATGAACATAAAAAGCAGTCAAAGGAAACAACTGGACTGACTAAATTGAACTATATATATTTGCTTAGTCTCTACCAAGAGAAAACACACACAGTACGGTATGCGGTAACGCTCACTACTAGCTCTACTTGTAGACTGACTTCTAAGTCGCGCACGCACGCAGCCCTGTCCTGCAGGTATGTACAGTACAATCAAAACAAAATTTCGCTACTATAATTATTCACTACATTTTAAACCGTTTTCCCGAAGAAGGGCGTAGAGATCTATCCGCCTTTCTTCCGGCAAACCCCTCAATTATAGGATGGGGTAGCTTATTTAAATCCAATTTTAATCCACTTTATTTATTAGAGAAGAAAATAATTAAAATATGCCTTCATAAACCTATTGATTTTCCATCTCAAAAATTGTTTTTAGACTTTAATGTTCTAACATAAGACAAATGTATTATATTGTATTAATAAAATTCATACATACAAATCGAAATAACTTTGAATTGTATTCTCATAGTTATGATACAAAAGGCATGAATTCTTTAAGATTGATTGAACTAAAATGTAACACTGCTACAGTATTTAATCATAGTAGTAATTTAGGCCCAAGAATATATAACAAATTTATGTTTAAATATCCTAATCTTGTCAATTCTAATAGTTGTAGTATTAAATTTAAAAAGTTATGTATGGATTTTATAAAAATTATAAATTTAAATTTATATATTCTTATTGTGCAGTAGACATGAAAAAATTGTATTATATATTTATTAATTTCAATTCAGGAATCCACCCCTGAGCACGAGATCTACTCTTTCAGGGATGAGCTAAAGTTTTTCTGTATATATTGTATCTTATGTTACAATTATTAGCAAAATAAATAAATAAATAAATAAAAACGTATTTTTTTTATTTTATGGTAAAAACTTACCTTGGATTTGGAGAATAATATAGAGAATTGAATTTAATAGGAAAACAAATAAGTAGTACAGAGTTATTCCAATTAGCCATATAACATTGTACCACAATTACTTACTTACTTACTTACTGGCTTTTAAGGAACCCGGAGGTACATTGCCGCCCTCACATAAGCCCGCCATTGGTCCCTATCCTGAGCAAGATTAATCCAGTCTCTACCATCATATCCCACTCCCTCAAATCCATATTAATATTATCTTCCCATCTACGTCTCGGCCTCCCAAAGGTCTTTTCCTTCCAACCTCCCAACTAACACTCTATATGCATTTCTGGATTCGCCCATACGTGCTACATGACCTGCACATCTCAAACGTTTGGATTTAATGTTCCTAATTATGTCAGGTGAAGAATACAATGCGTGCAGTTCTGCGTTGTGTAACTTTCTCCATTCTCCTGTAACTTCATCCCTCTTAGCCCCAAATATTTTCCTAAGAACCTTATTCTCAAACACCCTTAATCTCTGTTCTTCTCTCAAAGTGAGAGTCCAAGTTTCACAACCATATAGCAGAACCGGTAATATAACTGTTTTATAAATTCTAACTTTAAGATTTTTTGACAGAAGACTAGATGACAAAAGCTTCTCAACCGAATAATAACAGGCATTTCCCATATTTATTCTGCGTTTAATTTCTTCCCGAGTGTATTGTACCACAATTAAATGTCAAATTTCACATATTTAGAATATGATTTTTGTTGTTAATTATGTCTCAACCCATAAAATAAGTAATTTTCTAAAATAATTTACTTTTAAACATCAATTTGAATAAACACTACTTCAGGTAAGTACAAAAACATGATAGAAGTGGTACAAAGTTACCCCAAATGTATTAACGTAAAGAATTTTATTTTAGCTCTCTGGAATATCGCTCTACGCACTTTAAGTACCACAGAGAGCCTGTGGATCTGGTACGATGCAGCATCCACTGTTTCGTAACACAACATTTACGTAATGAAATTCATGGCTGTAGTATAATTTGATGGGGTTTGTTACGTAAGAGTTGGGGTGAGGCTGTCGGAACGAGGTAGTGCTGAAATTTGTCTCCGTAAAACACGATTGAGATGAACTATATTTAACACGTGGCGGTCTAGGGACGAACCTGAATCTAATCAAAGAATGAATTGAACACAACCGCCATAAACACAGGGTATAATACGGAAAATACAGTTATATTAATTTTTATAAAACATTATAATAAGAATTAGGTCGTGTACCTATCACGTTATAACATCACTTTTGTAAATTAACAATAAGGTCCCTGAGCCAAATAACGCCATGTATATCTTTAATGCCACCCTATTAAAATTTGCTAACGACACAAGTTTTCGGTAGTGCACTACTGTAGCCTACATTCGCTTGCAATCTAGTGATGAAATGAGTTACTAGCTGTCCGCTGACATTTACGAGTGACATTGTATTCCATCATTTTCCTGTTGTGTGTTGATAGTGAATGGCTGTTCTTATATCAAGGTAAGAGGCAATATTTTATTTTGTGTGTTGTCTATGCGGATGACGTGAATATGTTAGGAGAAAATCCACAAACGATTAGGGAAAACACGGGAATTTTACTGGAAGCAAGTAAAGAGATAGGTTTGGAAGCAAATCCCGAAAAGACAAAGTATATGATTATATCTCGTGACGAGAATATTGTACGAAATGGAAATATAAAAATTGGAAATTTATCTTTTGAAGAGGTGGAGAAGTTCAAATATCTTGGAGCAACAGTAACAAATACAAATGATACTCGGGAGGAAATAAAACACAGAATAAATATGGGAAATGCCTGTTATTATTCGGTTCAGAAGCTTTTATCATCCAGTCTGCTGTCAAAAAATGTGAGTTAGAATTTATAAAACAGTTATATTACCGGTTGTTCTTTATGGTTGTGAAACTTGGACTCTCACTTTGAGAGAGGAACATAGGTTAAGGGTGTTTGAAAATAAGGTGCTTAGGAATCTATTTGGGGCTAAGAGGGATGAAGTTACAGGAGAATGGAGAAAGTTACACAACGCAGAACTGCACGCATTGTATTCTTCACCAGACATAATTAGGAACATTAAATCCAGACGTTTTAGATGGGCAGGCCATGTAGCACGTATGGGCGAATCCAGAAATGCATATAGAGTGTTAGTTGGGAGGCCGGAGGGAAAAGACCTTTAGGAAGGCCGAGACGTAGATGGGAAAATAATATTAAAATGGATTTGAGGGAGGTGGGATATGATGATAGAGACTGGATTAATCTTGCTCAGGATAGGGACCAATGCCGGCAATGAACCTCCGGGTTCCTTAAAAGCCAGTAATAAGTAAGTAAGTAAGTAAGTAAGTAAGTAAGTAAGTAAGTGTGTTGAACAAATAATAACTATATTAAACTATATATTTTCGTGATCCTTAAACATTCTTCTATGTATAGAAAGTATTTTCTATCTATAAAATTTGAAAATGTTAGAGAAACAGGCATGTCATGTTATCAAGTACTCAGCAGCGCTTTAGCGCCATGTGGCGTTAAAGGTCTACAGACAAAATTTTAGGTTATGTTAGTACTAAGGCTGACAGTACAGCATCAGTGTGAAAACATCAGGAAAATCACTAAGCTTTCAACTTACAAATGTTCATAACGTGCAGTGTTGATATTGGTTCAATTGCTTATGGAACTCTAATTTTTTTATTTTACATAATTAATATTTTTTCTTTTACTTGATGGAAAACATTCATATTAAACTAAGGTAAATGCTTTTGTGTTTAATAACTTTCTACTGTGTCACATTGTCTCTTTTTTTTTTTAAAGTAAGGAATCACTGGAAAACATATTTTCCTAATCCATCTGGTGTTTCAGTTTCAGAACAAGAATCTTTTATTAGTATTGCGTGATTTTGTATCTTTTATTAACAGGAATTCAAATTTAGTCGCTTAGTTCAATTTGTGTTGCTTAGGAAAAATAATTCATTAACAATTATAAGTGTATAGGTTACTAGAAAGGAGGTGGCGTTAATTGGACAACCTGTTCCTAATAACGCCAGTTTACAAAGTTTTCCTATTTGAGTTCTAATTCTTGTTCGGTATATAATATATCCATTTTTCATTGTGCTATTTTGTAAAGATAAGATTACAGTTTCTACTTAATAATTTTCGTGTTTGTACATAACTTATTTCCAGAGCAAAAGTGACTGAAGTGTTAAGGTGGCGTTATTTGGTACATGTACCTTAGTTTTTTTTTTTTTACATATTTTAATGCTAGATCAGCATAAAACGTTGTCTGTAACAGGTGTATAGTCTTCAACAGTAATCTCACTAGATGTTTTGATTTATCTAGAGAAAATCAAAACCCGAGTGGGATTTAATTGACTATTACACGATTAGAAGAAAGTAGGCTATATAAAGATTAGAAGTAACAAAGTTTACAATAAAATATTAATTGGCTTACGAAAATACAACTGTCTTCAAATGTATTATTGTAGCATCTCAACATTACGCTAGATGGCAGTAGTGTTTTATGATGATGTTTTCTTGTTACCGGTATCAGTTGTGCCAACTATGGAATCATCATTGAACTCTGTGGACGGTTACTAGTCAAGAAGGCTTTGTTGATTCAGTTTCACTTTTATTAAAACATTTGCATTCCATTTCAATCATCAGGATCCCAGTAATCAACGTCACTTGACAGATGATTTTCAATAAATCTTAGTATTAAACAATCTTGTTACGTAACTATCCATAATATCATATAGCAGACGCTATAACAAACATAACCTAAATAATACAAACAAGTGTTAGAAAAGTTTTAATTAGGGATGATGAAATAAACAAGAAACGTTTTAATTAACGATGATGAAATAAAAATAAACATGGATAATTTTAAAAGAAACAATTATTGAAAGTACAATTTTCAAATTAGAATGCTTTGGTGGTTCAGTTGATGTTATATTGGACGTGTGCGTAAAAGAAGCGAACTCGTTGGTGTACATGGTGTATCCCTCAACTCATTCAGGATTTCCGAATGGTCCTCTTCATATATGACCAGTGATCTTTATTCATTCTTGTTCTTGAATGCCAAAATGCGAGTCATATTTGAAAGTGATGTGCATCGCCTGAGTGGTTTGTAATTTTCTGTTTTTTTGACGGCCAGACCAGTGCAGTTTGAAATGTTGGCAAACAAAGAAACAAATGCTAGGGTAGTGATAAAAATAAACAAATGCTAGGGACGCGATAAAATTAAACAAATGCTAGGGACGCGATAAAATTGTGCGATAAGCGGCCAAGATTGGTTGAAAGACGTCTTTTTGTACCGTTTTATTGGTCGAAAGTAGTGTGACGTAGTAAAAGTGTAATAGTCATTATAAACACTGGTGAAATTTAGCGTGCTTGCTTACGGTCACGCACTAATCATTAACTCGTGCTATAATTACCAAGATTACACTCTAATTACACAAATTGCTATTATCTGAAACATTTTCATAACGTGTTTTGATAAAACAACTGATTTGATTCCTCATATGCTCATTCAATTTAAGAGAGCAGTGTATTATTATAATAAATTATAGAAAAAATTTCAGTTTCGGCCTTGAAATGTGCAGAAATTTTATCTGAACAAATGGAACATATAAAAATATTTTTAGAACGAAAAGTTACATTTTTACGATCAAATTTCTGCACATTTAAAGGACAAAACTACAATTCTTTCAATTATCCATTATCATAATATACTGCCCTCTTAAATTGACTGACAAGCAAACATTCTGCTGGGGGAAAATTCAAATTCAAATTCAAATTTATTCACAATTTACATTTTAAATGATACATATGGATATATACCCGAAATGAGCATATGCTCGTGCTCGGGTACAGTCCAGTAGTTTACATAAATTTTAAAGAGATCAATAATAATATTGATGTTAGAAATAATAGTAATAATAATAATAATAATAATAATAATAATAGTAATAATAGAATATCCGTGACGGAGATGATACAATGACAGTAATACAAATTAATTCATTAATAATAATAATAATAATAAAACAAAAATATTTACAATAATAAAATAAATACTAAGACGGACAAAATTAAATATAAAACCACTTAGCGAGAATTAACACAACTTAAATAAGCATATAATAACCAGAAAAAAAAATGACGAACTCGAAAATCAACAGAAAAGTTTGTTGTATCGCAGACGACAGCAACCACCGTATTGACATTGTGTTGTGCATTAATGGTAGTGGGGGGGCCGAAAGTCTACGTAACTGCCATTCTGTTCGAATCTTCTCATACAATCATGGGAAGTTAATGCTGAAAAACAAAATGTCTACGAGTCAAACTGTTATTATTACCAGGATAAATACAAATAATACTGAAATATATTAATCGAGTTTCAGTTATAGATCTTCCCTTTTGTGCAAGAGGTATCATATCATATTATTTTATGAATGACGGGGAAAATATAAATTTCAAGAACTCTCTAGTGACAGAGATAGTGACAAGTACAATCAAGTGTATCTGTGGCGATGCTAAGGAATCATTTGTTGCAGATATACACTGTTATTAATTAAGAAAATGATCTATATATAGTTATTACAATGTTTTATCTTATAGGTTACATGCATCAGATAAATACAATAAATATTAGTAACATATGATGCTAGCTTAAAATAATAATGAAATTTATCAAATATCATACTAACATTTTCACTTCATTTTAAAACTTAAGAATGTGTAGATTGCTTAGGTCTGGATTATTTTTGAATACTGAATTGTATAGTCTTGGTCCATAATTCCTACTGTGTCTTAATCCAGATCTAGTGTGGCATTTAGGTTCTGCCAAAAGAGTAAAAAAGTTAATTTTTTTTCTTCCACCATGTTAATAATGTCAAAAGAAGTGCTTATACAAATTTTGGCCATTCGACTGCAATTACGAGGCCGTCCAGAAAGTAATTTTCCCTGGGGTCGTTTACAGAAAAAAAAACACAATTTATTGGAAATATTTATTGGAATAGATACAGCAATTGCTGTGCTATTTGTTAACATATCCTCCACTAGAATTGAGACATTTGTCATACAATGGGATCAATTTTTGTATCAGCCGCCTGGGATCAGAACCAGCGCTTGGCAGCCGTCTGCATCTCTCTGTCGATTCCATGATATGAAACAGCCTCAATTCCGATGGAGAATATGTTGAAAAATAGCTCAACGATTGCGTGTCTGTTTCAATAAATTTTTCAACTAAATTGTGTTCTCTTTTTGTTAACGACCACTGGCGAACTTATTTTTATGACCCTCATAATTGCGGTCGAGTGGCGAAAATTTGTATAAGCACTTCTTTTGACATTATTAAAACGGTGGAAGAAAAAAATTAACTTTTTTATCTGCCCGCATCAGAATGTTTGCTTGTGGGTATGTTGGAAATTAAATCAATGCTTTCCTAAAATACGACATGAAATGTTTCATATAAAACAATTTTTATCTCAAAAAGGAAGAAAAAAACGAACAAAATTTTATTAAACTTTTTTTTTTAAATATCTCAAAGCCTAACGCCCTGAAACTAATGACATTATTATTGTGGCTCAGGTTAAATGAGAGGAGAAAGTTACATTCCCTTTCTCTCTTAAACCGAATTTTGCACACCTCTACTCCATCTTACTTATCTGTCCGATTTCACAGTCTTTCTCGCTATCATAACTTAAATACTCGGTCATAATATGATAACACGCTAGAAATACCACTCACACATCATCTCTTTATTCTTCATCTTTCACTTCTCGTCACTGGAATTCTCTGCCGCCTGAAGTCAAGGGCTGCCGAACTTCAATTTCCTTTAAATGTAAATTATAAAAATATCTTATGATGAGTTGCCAGACCTAACGCGTTGCAAATATTTAATGGAATGTGTTCCACTGTATGTATTTTTATTTTTATTTATTTTTTCTTATTTTTATTGTGTAATCATGTAAATCGTGTTTATTTATTAACTCCAATATGTATCCCAGTGTGTTGTTTTTTTTATTATTAATCTATTTTTTTGTGTACATCTTATTCAATTGTCGGTTTCTGATTTAATTATGTGAATCCTACTTAATTGTAATCTAATACTAATATGTATACTAATGTGTTTATTTTTATTTCTACTGTGTACATTTTTATTGAATTATCAGCTTCTGTTTTTATGTGATTCGTATTTGATTCTAACAACATTAATATGTATTCCACTATGTTTATTTTTACTTTATGAGGTAAATTTTTATGTAACTACCTCTTTTGATCTCATTATGTACCTAAATTGTATCAGTATGTAATTACTTAATTCTGATCCAGTTTTATGTTCAACTATGTAAGCAAATTTAATCCTGGTTGAGTGTAAGAGAAGGCCTTACGGCCTTAACTCTGCCAGGTTGAATAAAGCCATTATTATTGTTATTATTATTATTATTATTATTATTATTATTATTATTATTATTATTATTATTATTATTATTATTATTTACTCTTCACCCAGTACGTTCTAAAAAATTAGAAGCTAACAAAAGAAGTATGCCAAGGATAGGATAATAGATTTGTATACAATCGATTAATTTAGTCATGACCCAATTCGAAGAAGAGTGTACTATGTAATGCAAATTGAACCGCCTAAACAATTCTGATCGCCTTTCGAAGCAAAACAATGGGTTCTAAAGTACAGTTCCATTACCATAGAACCACTGAACCCACTTTCAGCGAAGTGTTCCTTTCACAGCTATGGTTTCCGAAATGGGTCATGGCATTGTCCTTGTTCCTCTTTCAAAAGTGTACATGCTTTCAGTGATTTTTAGCTGAGTGAGTACCTAAGTGTGCGTTTACAACGTTCAATTATTGTTGGCACACAACGTTGGTTTTCGTAACGATTATAAATATTTCGAGACACATTTTAGTAATCGCAATACACAACATATTTTCAACTCGTAACTGAAGGATACTAACTAATATTTTCTTCCAATAATGTAATGCAAAATAAGAAAACAGTTTTGTTTGTGAAGCGAATTATAGCATCATCGCAGTGAAATGAAACAATCAAGATTCCTGTTAAGTGGCGTAATTTTACCTTTATTTCAAAAGAAAGGAGGTTTCCCTGCTCAACTTAACGTATATATCTGATATACTCCTGAGTGCTGATACATTTGTTCTTTCATTTTTAAAAGTTCAATATAAATCTACATCCAAAAAAAAAGGTCACTAACATGAACTCGTCCACACCTGTGGAGTAACGGTCAGCGCGTCTGGCCACGAAACCAGGTGGCCCGGGTTCGCTGCTCATTCGGTCTCAAATGTTGTTATTACTACTGTATCTCCTGTTTTATATAGTTTGTATTATTTTATTTCTATTTATCTTGTTTGTTTGTAATTATATTCTTTATTCTGTATATTTAAATTTAAATAAATAAAAATAAAAAAATCCCGGTCGGGGAAAGTTACCTGATTGATGTTTTTTTCCGGGGTTTTCCCTCAACCCAATACGAGCAAATGCTGGGTAACTTTCGGTGCTGGACCCCGGACTCATTTCACCGGCATTATCACCTTCATTTCATTCAGACGCTAAATAACCTAGATGTTGATACAAAGTCGTAAAATAACCCAATAAAATAAAAAAAAACATGAACTCGAACTCTTTTCTCGTTCACCATTCTTTCCAGTGCATCCTTCAGTAGGCAGTTTCTTCTCAACCAGTGACCCAGCCAATTCCTTTTCCTCTTTCTGATCAGTTTCAGCATCGTTCTTTCTTCATCCAATTTTTCCAACACAGCTTCGTTTCTTACTCTGTCCATTTCACACGCTCCATCCTTCTCCATATCCACATTTCAAATGCTTCTATTCGCTTCTCTTCACTTCGTCGTAATGTCAATGTTCCTGCCACATACAATGCTACACTCGGCTAAGAGAGAAGTTTTATATGATATTATTATTGAATTTGGTATTCCCAAGAAACTAGTTCGATTAATTAAAATGTGCCTCAGTGAAATGTACAGCAGAGTTCGTATAGGTCAGTTTTTATCAGATTCATTTCCAATTCACTGTGGGCTAAAGCAAGGAGATGCACTATCACCTTTACTTTGCTCTAGAGTATGCCATTAGGAAAGTCCAGGATAATAGACAGGGCTTGGAATTGAACGGGTTACATCAGTTGCTTGTCTATGCGGATGACGTGAATATGTTAGGTGAAAATCCACAAACGATTAGGGAAAACACGGGAATTTTACTGGAAGCAAGTACAGAGATAGGTTTGGAAGTAAATCCCGAAAAGACAAAGTATATGATTATGTCTCGTGACCAGAATATTGTACGAAATGGAAATATAAAAATTGTAAATTTATCTTCTGAAGAGGTGGAGAAGTTCAAAGTAACAAATATAAATGATACTCTGGAGGAAATTAAACACAGAATAAATATGGGAAATGCCTGTTATTATTTGGTTGAGAAGCTTTTATCATCCAGTCTGCGGACTCTCACTTTGAGAGAGAAACATAGGTTAAGGGTATTTGAGAATAAGGTGCTTAGGAAAATATTTGGGGCTAAGAGGGATGAAGTTACAGGAGAAGGGGAAAGTTACACAACACAGAACTGCACGCATTGTATTCTTCACCTGACATAATTAGGAACATTAAATCCAGACATTTGAGATGGGCAGGGCATGTAGCACGTATGGGCGAATCCAGAAATGCATATAGAGTGTTAGTTGTCAGGTAGGAGGAAAAAGATCTTTAGGGAGGCCGAGACGTAGATGGGAAGATTATATTAAAATGGATTTGACGGAGGTGGGATATGATGATAGAGACTGGATTAATCTTGCTGAGAATAGGGATCCGTGGCGGGCTTACGTGAGGGCGGCAATGAACCTCTGGGTTCCTTAAAAGCCAGTAAGTAAGTATGTAAGTAAGTAAGTAATAACAATACTGTTATTTTATTTGGATAAGAAGTGCTTATAATACAAAATTAAGATTATGTACAGCACACTTTTTCCGTTATTAACTTCACACTATAATGAAACAAGTACCTAAGTTACATACCTAATGCCTTTGTTGTTTTGCTGACAATTAAATATTATGTTCTTAAAATAAGCGAAGACAATGTTGTGGTACGTGTTTTAATAGTACAAAATCTTAGCCTTAACTGTACCACCCCAACTTGTCTGTTAAGTTTTTCAGCGGAGATGTTCGGCAAGAGAGCGGAAAACTATTCCATCAATTTAGCTGTTACCCCGTCATTCGTAAATTAAATATATGGTAATTTTAGTAGTAGTATTAGTAGTAGTATTTATTTATTTAACCTGGTAGAGATAAGGCCGTCAGGCCTTCTCTGCCCTCTACCAGAGATTCCAACTACAATATCAACAATAAAATTACAATTAGTATTAAATTTACAATTACAATTACAAACAATATTACAATTAGTATTAAATTTACAATTACAATAAAATCAAAGTACGAAAAGATTACCTGAATAATTAAAGCTAGATAATTTATCATAGAGAAACAAAGAATATTTTATATTTACTGAATTACAAATTAAATCTAGAATAACAAAATTGTATAGTGATGAAATTACTGAATATTGAAATATTTTGTGATAGATTAAAGAAACTATTTACAAGTAATCAATTGCTGACCAAGTGCCTAGTAAGTTTTCGTTTGAATTCAATTTGATTTCGACAGTCCCTGATGCTAGCAGGTAGCGAATTCCAGAGTCTTGGCAGGGCTATTGTGAATGAAGATGAGTATGAGGAGGTGCGATGGGATGGTATTGTTAGTATTGTTTCATGGCGAGAGCGTGTGTTCAGATTGTGGTGGGAAGAAAGGTGTAACACAATTTTAGCACTCAAAATCGATTTACATCTCAATGAAATTATGTTCTATGAATTAAATGAAACTAATTAATTCCCAGTTCTCAAGAAAAATACTTATAAATAGTTGATGGAACAGCCTCCATATGTTCGATGTTATTTTCTTAAAGTGAAATCCTGTACAGAACTACGGAAACGCCTGGAATCTATACTAAATGCATCACATCCAAGGCAGAGAAGATGACTAGTCATAAGGTGTATGTGGAGAGACTCCAGGAAAATTCGCAATAGGTCCTTGACATATTTGCTCAAAATCACGTGTAGAAAATCTGACTGATCCAACAGGCGTGGAAGCAATGATCTTCAATGACGCGCGCATGTATATTTAAGGGTTTAATACAAGCGCATTCCGGAAATATATTGATTGAATTTGTAGCTGTGAGAGCTGTAATATTGATGGGAATTTGTTTCAGTCAGAAGGTCACCATGGTAATAAGTAGAGCCCGGATGTTTGGCAAAATGCCTTTTTTACTGGAAGGAAGTAAATCATTATTTGCATAGATATAAATGTGATTTGGAGTAAATCGAAATGGTAGGGGAAATTTTTATTTCCCTAATTTGCCTTTTTAAGGTGTTTCTTAGTAATAAATGCCTTTTTTGTCGTTTTAAAGCAATATTTCTTGTTTATTTGCAATTTTCTAATTAACTGTAATGTAATGTGTATGAAATTTAAATATTTGAAGCAATGGATAACTTTACTAACACTAATAAATAAAAGTAATTTATTTCGGTGGTTAATCTGCTAATAATCTGCTTTAATACTATTGGTGTAATATGAATAATGATCGACAATCCACAGTTACAAATATAATATTGTCATGTCTTCACGATACCAACAATCAGCTTTATAATTTTAAATTAAGCTCGTTGTCATAGAAGTTGTCACGTAGCATTTCTAATTGTTTACTTTTATATTTTCAAATCTTACTATTACAATTTTGTGCTACACGTGTTTATTATTGTAGGAGAAAGAAATTTGAATGAGGAACAGTCAGTTATTGTCGGGTGACAGAAGGTATAAAATCGGTTAGCTAGAATGCCAAAATTCAATAAACCATTGAAAAGTAAACTTCATGCTTACGTTAGTGAATTTGGTGCCCATGTGTTTTCAACCGATGGAACAGTTTTGTTATGTAAGGGTTGTGAAAAGACAGTTAATCACGAAAAAAAAAAGTATTTTATGAGTCAACATGTGTCATCTACGAAGTAAATATGTGAGTTATGGTGATATAATGTAAATTTATTGCTAAATATATTATGCTTTTTTTAAATTTCTAATGCCTTTTTCAAAGATTATTCTGCGTTTTTTAGTTGTTATTGCCTGTTTTTGCCTGCCTATTTTAACTATTATAAATGCCAAAACATTCGGGCTCTAGTGATAAGTTTAAAGGACACTAAATTCAGACGAGGACTTTACCTACTAGAAAGCATAAAAGATCACTAGGCACTAATCCATGACGAAAATGTTCCTCAGCTGAGAGACACATTAGTTGTCTACCACTACTCTCATCTGTCAAAGTCAAAGGACTCATTGAGACAAAATTTAAGGGAATTCCTTCTTTGAAACCAATGGAATATGGTGCTTTTCCGTATTTAGTTAGAAATTGGAAATATTTAAACTCAATTGTTTTCCACAATATTGTTTTCTTTCTTTGTTTACAAAGACAATGTTGCTCACACTAACAAGGGTTTTATTCCTACTTTAACCGACCTACATTCGACAAACATACAATAGGACTTCCGCTACTTGAAGTGAGCACAACACAGATTTCGCATGAATTGAACTCAACTACAAAGCTCCCGTAAAAATTTTAAGGGTACCGGATAGTGATTAGTGGTTAAAATATAATTTTTTTATTTTGTGTTTAAAAAAGTACAAACTTGCTCTTTAAAGCAATATATTGTGGAGATATCTCTCCAGATAAGCTCTTTAAATTACCTCTTTAAATTTGATTGTACATGTAATTCATGCACCATTTTTAATGCAGTTTTTCATAAGTTGATATTTTTCAAACTTAAGCGCATTTTTCTTTGAAACTATTGAATCTGTTTACATGATATTTTTACAGTGTTTTCTGCAGCCTGTGTTCTACAAAGTATGCCTACGCATTTTATAATATCACACACATAACACAAGGGAAAAAATGTATGCATTGAAAAAAAATGGCAAAAATTGTTAATCAAAGTTCAATATTTTTCTGTTTCGTTAAGGGTGAAACTAACTAAATTTTGCTTTAGAATTTACAATATATATTACTTGATAACTTAAAAAAACACAAGGTATATGAGTGGAGATTGTAGCAAGTGATGTGCACCTGAAGATTGGGGTATATTTAGCAAAGTGGGGAAAACAGGTTATCTTTCTTTTGCACATGGATAAGAAACTAATTAGTTGTCCTTTATAGCACTGAATTCAGAATGATTTATTGTACAACCATGGACATTTTTATTCCACTTTTAATACTAAAAGCCAAAAAATATTGAACCAAACTTTTGTACTGAAATTATTTAATCGCTCAGGCACCACTACCCACTACCCTTAAAGCAGAGTGGGCTATAATTTGTTTGATATTTAAAAAATTAAACTGATGATGAAGTACAGGGTGTAGGCCACATAACGGTGCAGATGCAAGGGGGAAATAGAGTACATTAAAATAAAGTATTTGTATTTATGTACATGGTTAATTATAAAATTAGGTTCCAAGTCTGCGTAATTTGGCAACAGCGCATCGCCGACTCACCTAAGAATACACACACGAAAATCAGCATTTCGTCCTTTAGTCACTCTAGTAGGGTTGTCAGAATTCTTAATGGTAGGGAAGAAAGATAGGTGTTAATTATTTTTATTTAATTTGCAAGAAAACCTTCCCCTTTATTTAAAAACTGCGAAGGGAAAAATCATTCTTTAACACTTTCTCTAACAATAAGTGGAAAGATCTGAATCGTGGGGTTAGTACGTAACGAGTAAAACAGTGTTAATATTTAGGGAATTTTTTTCTGAACAAAATGTATTCATTTTTGATTAATAAACTTTTTCTTGTATTAAATATTTTTGTTATATTTTATATCCTGTATCCAAGGGATCTGTTAGTTGTTAAGATCTGCAAAGTTATATTATTTATTAAACATTTTTGTTGTATCCTGTATAAATTTCTAACATCTAACAATAAGTGTAAAGATCTGAATCGTGGGGTTAGTACGTATCGAGTGAAACAGTGTTAACATTTAGGCAATTTTTTTTCTGAACAAAATGTATTCATCTTAATTAATATGCTATTAAACATTTTTGTTGTATTGCATCCAAGGGATAAGTTGTTAAAATCTGCAAAGTTATATTATTTACATCCTGTATAAATTTCTAACATCTAACAATAAGTATAAAGATCTGAATCGTGGGGTTAGTACGTATCGAGTAAAACAGTGTTAATATTTGGGGAATTTTTTTTCTGAACAAAATGTATTCATTTTTGATTAATAAGCTATTAAATATTTTTGTTATATTGTATCCAAGGGGTAAGTTGTTAAGATCTGCAAAGTTATATTATTTACATCCTGTATAAATTTCTAACATCTAACAATAAGTGTAAAGATCTGAATCGTGGGGTTAGTACGTATCGAGTAAAACAGTGTTAACATTTAGGGAATTTTTTTCTGAACAAAATGTATTCATTTTTGATTAATGAGCTATTAAATATTTTTGTTATATTGTATCCAAGGGGTAAGTTGTTAAGATCTGCAAAGTTATATTATTTACATCCTGTATAAATTTCTAACATCTAACAATAAGTGTAAAGATCTGAATAGTGGGGTTAGTACGTATTGAGTAAAACAGTTTTAACATTTATAGAAACTTATTTTTTTCTGAACAAAATGTATTCATTTTAATTAATATGCTATTAAATATTTTTGTTCTATTTATCCAAGGGGTAGGTTGTTAAAATCTGCAAAGTTATATTATTTACATCCTGTATAAATTTCTAACATCGCTGCAATACCAGTAATGTATCTGCCTTATATAAATAAAAAAACAGTTGGATATACGAAGCGTAACTTTCCGTAATAAATATTCAGTTTGCTTTAAATTGCTCTATAATTCAACTTTGTGATCCGACACACGATATGTTACTTGAAATCAAATTTGTTTTTCAGAATATTAAGAGCACTCTGTAAAGTTAAGGTTCACATTTCAGGAAAGAGTACATAAATCCACACACATTTCTAGAATAATCCGTTTTGTATGTATCGCGGAAACGTAAATTTATGACATATAAAAAGCAATAAAATTTGTCTGAAAGTGGCATTTGGTCTTGAAATGATGTTAGACACTACATTACATTCAGGCACCTAGAATTACGAAACGATATCGTTACTATGGTAACGTACATTGTAATATATTGCATACGAAGACACGAAACTAAAAAGAGAACTGGTAACTGGAAAGAAACACACGTTTGTACTTGACGTATAGGAAGAAATATCAGCTGATATCCACTTTTAAATAGTTTAATTATGGCTTTCTGCATATTTATAAATATGAATTAGTGTAGGCCTAGATTATATTAAAATCACTGCACACACTTACTTGTGTAGAGACGTCAAATTAATACCCTGGCTTTGAAATAGATCACTGCGAACTGTTTGAACACGGATCACAGTAAACGTGTCACGACACACGCACAATCACGGCAACACGTGTTGGCACGGCGACGAGCAGCGCGACTTCTCTCATACCGGAGAGATGTTGTCTGAATGAGAGGGACGCCGAGCGCAGCGACGCTGGCGGCCCAGCCCCCAACGCCCGCGCCGACGTGTGGCGCGATGCACCTGCCTCGAACCCTCGTCCAGAGCACAGACAGAGGCCAGCATCCTCCCAAAACGCTGACTAAAAGTCAAGGACTGAACCGGGCCCATAATAGCTCTATAAGGTTGATTACGCCCATACTAGCTCTATGGGATTGACGAAAATTTTCGTAATGTCCATAAAATCTGGATAATAGCACTGGTTAACAAAATTAAACATGTTTTTTTGTTAAAAGATAAAGAATGGGTGATTCTTGTAGCATTTTTCGTGCTGATTTCAGATCTGTTTTCAAAATTTTTCTATCACCCAAGGGTTTTGAGCAATTACGATTCGTATTTGAAATTCACAGGGACATCATTTTATTTTTAATAAAATTTCCAATATTAACCTGGCTATACCTTTGAATTAACGGCTGAGAACCGGAAATACAGTTTGCTTCCCCCTTCCACGACTGGAGTTCGATGATATTGCGTAAAATACAAACAAATCACTCTACTAGATATAGGAGGGAAGAAAAGTAGTTCATCCATTTACGTAAACTAGGAAATATCGCGATTTTGAGTTTGATAATTTTCATTAGGTTTTTGTTTAATCAAAATACAGTACTGTATTAACAATAAGTGTTTTTACTCACGAACTGAGCTATCCATTCGGACGTATTCATTATGCAGTGTATATTATACTGTCTACAGCACATTAGCGTACAGTATAGAGAATGAAGTTAAGTTGAAAAATAATCATAATATTGATATTTAAACACATTTTTTAACATGGTGACCGTTCATTTCGATACAGGCTTCAGTTCTTTTGTGCATATTATCGCACTATAGACTATTGAGCCTAATTCCAATTACCAGTTTCGGCCTTCGTACTAGTAACTCATGTTCAAATAATTCTGCCTACCTTCTCTATAAAAGAGTACCTTACGTACTGTAAATTCAATCTTCACTTCTGTCCGATCCGAAAAGATAAAATTACTCAGACATGCTATCTACTGTCCGTCCAAGTGGTTTTGTCGCAGGGTCGGAGAAAGGGGGGAAATCACGTGACATTTACTTACTTAACAAGGCCCTTTTATTTAAGTTATTTTAAGCAGTTGTGTAATATTACGTATAAGTCCAATTCCTAACAGAAATTAATGTTTTCAGATAAGAGCTAAAACAGTACAAAGGGGCGAGGAGAAACGGATGGAGGAAACCGGGATGCGACGTAGGCAAACGGAACGACAATGCCTGTGCGAAAATATGATTCAATATTGAAAGCTCTTTCGTCACTGGAAAACTCGAACATATTTCTGGAACGTACTATACTCACTAACTCAGTACTGCTTACTATGACCGTAAGGCGACTTTGAATGCATACGCGTCCTTGGTTCTGTGTGGTGGACGGTTGTAAGTTTACTGGTAGAGGGGGTGGAAGTGAAGTACATTCAAAAACTTAGGTACAATAAAAATTGAAGTAAAAATAAAATGATGTCTCTGTACTTGAGATCTTTCTATTATTGATACCTTGTAACATTTGACCTAAAATCGTATTTATTTACCTAAAATGTGCGTGAAATAGATTTTAGGCCATATTTCGCGTGAGTGAACAGCAGTAGTTTGACAGAATATTTGAGTTTCATTTTTTCTGATAGCCTTTCCATTTCAGAAAAAATTCTGATGAAAATGGTCCCCACGTTCATTGCTCATTACCCGAAGGTTTTGAGGAAAGAAAAAAAAAATAAGAGAATCCAAGATGATATTTTGAGAGATACATGACACCCCATCACGTTATATTCTGAATCAGCTCTCTGACATTCGCATTCGATAAGCTGAAACGTAAAATATTGTGTACAGTTCTAGAAATGATAGGAATACCAGCACATTAAATTACTGTATAAAAAATTGAAACCAAAACAAATATGGAATAACCTCAACCAAGATTAAGCAAAGAGTAAGACAAGAGTGTCCTCTTTCACCTAAAATTTTAACATACACATTGACGAGGTTATTAAAAATTGACCGATGGAATAAAACAGTAGTTTTCCTATTGGTAATATTAATTTTACATTACTCTTTGCTAATGATCAGATCATCACAGGAAAATCTGAAGATGTAATAGAGACAGTAGTGTATAAAATAAGCCAGGTTGCTACTACACATAGTTTGACTGTTTTAAAAAGTAAAACAAAAGCAATAGCATTTCGAGGACTAGAAACTGTAAGGGCTAAAATTGTAATTAATGGAATAATTATTTGTTAGATAAGTGAATTTAAATATCTTGGGTACCACATTACATTCACGAAATCGCAGGATGTAGAGAAGAAATTGAACAGCTTCAATCTGTTTTGAGTATCTAACAATGGGTAAACTTGTCATTAAAATATATCTCATCAAACCATACCTAAACTCGTCACTGGCATTGGGGTTGCTTGTCACTTGCAGAGGTTCAATATGTCACTAATCTTCTCATCAAACCTTACCTAACATTTTCACTGACAGTGGGGCTACTTCTACGAATATCTGAGAATGGGTTAACTTGTCATTAATCTATCTCCTCACAAAGAATGGGGATATATCTGAATTATCATATTTGTAACCTATTAACAAGAATATAAATATAAATTCTTCAAGATATCGCTGTTATTATATAATGTTTAGTGGAGTAGAATAAAAATAAATAGTGCTTCTTGATAAATCAGGACCAGCTCCACCAAAGTTATTAACAATAAATGGGTTCCAGTTATTGAACTAATATCAAGCTCCAAATAAACTGAGCCAGGTTGCTACTACACATAGTTTGACAATTTAAACAAATAAAACAAACGTAATGGCATTTCGAGGACTAGAAACCACAAAGGCTACAATTGTAATTAATCGATAAATTATTGAACAGATAAATGAATTTAAATATCTTGGGTACCACATTACATTCATGAAATCGCAGGATCTAGAGGAGAAATTGAACAGGTTCAGTCAGTTTTGAGTATCTAAAAATGGGTCAACTTGTCATTAATTTATCTCCTTATCAAACCATACCTAAACTCGTCACTGGCATTGTTGCTACTTGTCACTTGCAGTAGCTCAATATGTCACTAATCTATCTTCTCATCAAACCTTACCTAGCATTTTCACTGACAGTGGGGTTACTTCGAATATCTGAGATTGGGTCAACTTGTCATTGATCTATCTCCTCAAAGAAAAATGGGGATATATCTGACTTATCGTATTTGTAACGTATTAACAAGATTAAAAATATAAATTCTTCAAAATATCGCCGTTATTATATAACGTTTAGTGGAGTGGAATAAAAAATAAATAGTGCTTCTTGATAAATCAGGACCAGTTCTACCAAAGTTATTAACAATAAATTTATTCCAGAACTAATAGCAAGCTCCAAATAAACTGAGCCAGGTTCCTACTACACATAGTTTGACAATTTAAAACAAAATTAATGGCATTTGTGGTTACAATTGCAATTAATGGATAAATTATTGAACAGATAAATTAATTTAAATATCTTGGCTACCACATTACATTCACGAAATTACAGGATGTAGAGAAGAAATTGAACAGGTTCAGTCAGTTTTGAGTATCTAAAAATGGGTCAACTTGTCATTAACTTATCTCCTCATCAAACCATACCTAAACTCGTCACTAGCATTGTTGATACTTGTCACTTGCAACTTAATATGTCACTAATCTATCTTATCATCAAACCTGACCTAGCATTTTCACTGACAATGGGACTACTTCTATCAGTATCTGGGTCAACTTGTCATTAAACTTCCCTCACAGAGAAATGGGGGATAAATATGAACTATCGTATTTGTAATCTATTGACAAGATTGAAAAAGTAAATTATTCGAAATATCGCCGTTATTGTATAATAATATTTAGCGGAGAGGAATAAAAATAAATAGTGCTTCTTGGTGAATCAGGAGCAGTCCCACCAAGATTATTAACAATAAATGGGTTCCAGTTATTGAACTAATATCAAGCTGAGACAGGTTGCTACTACAGATAGTTTAACAATTTAAACAAATAAAACAAAAGTAATGGCGTTTCGAGGACTAGAAACCACAAGGGGTACAATTGTAATTAATGGATAAATTATTGAATAGATAAATTAATTTAAATATCTTGGGTACGACATTACATTCACGAAATCGCAGGATGTAGAGAAGAAACTGAACAGGTTCAGTCAGTTTTGAGTATCTAAATATAAGTCAACTTGTCACTAATTTATCTCCTCATCATACCATACCTAAACTCGTCACTGGCATTGGAGCTACTTGTCACTTACAGTGGCTCAATATGTCACTAATCTATCTTGTCATCAAACTTTACTTAACATTTTCATTGACAGTGGGTCTACTTCTATGAGTATGTGAGAATGGATCAACTTGTCATTAATCTATCTCCTCACAGAGAAATAGGGATAAATCTGAATTATCGTATTTTTAACCTATTAACAAGAATGAAAATGTAAATTCTTCAAAATATCGCCGTTATTTTACAATAATGTTTAGTCAAGTGGAATAAAAATAAATAGTGCTTCTTGGCCAATAAGAAGCAGCCCCACCAAGGTTATTAACAATAAATGGGTTCCAGTTACTGCACTAATATCAAGCTCCAAAATAACAACGGGAAAAACGTTATACTCACAGTTACAAAAACTTACAAAACACCGTGTACTTAAAAGAATATAGCAGTTTATAGTCGTTATGTTATCACTCAGATGATGTATAGAAAGTTGTTTGTAGGCTCAAATGAAAGAGAAAGGAAGACAGTTTTAGTTGTATGCAGATAGCTTTCATTTGTTTTGTTTCCTTGGTAGCGATAACAACAAATATGGCGACTCCTCAACAGAAAGCAGTTTATGTTTTGAAGTTAGAGAGTTGTAAATCGGTTATAACAGTTCGACGTGCGTTTCGTAGCCAGTTTATTAATCGTGATCCCCCAAATACCAACAACATCCGTCGTTAGCATAACCAGTTGGCAACGAATTACATACGTGGATATGCTCCAAGAATGGCTCTTTACTCAACTGCAGGATAAATCAAATAACTTCATTTGGCAACAAGATGGTGCACCTCCACATTGGCATCACTTTGTACGAGATTGGTTGAATGATGTTGTCACTGACCGCTGGATTGGTCGCCATGCACCCGATGGCAGGGCTTATCTCCAGTGTCCTCCAAGATCACCGGATCTATTTCCATGCAATTTTTATTTGATTTTTGTAAAGGACCAAGTCCATTGCCTGCTAACCTGCCCGAGTTGAGAAACAGGATTCTAGAAGCTGTTGCTGCAATCACTCCAGTCATCCTGATTAAAGTTTGGGAGGAATTAGCCTACAGGTTAGATGAGTGTCGTGTGAAAACGAGGCTCACATTGAACAGTTATGAACTTACAATGTAAACTGGAGATGTTACTCTTTCATTTAAATGAGTTTTGTTATTGTCATAGTTAGTTGAAATATCATTAAACTCCTTTAAAATCGCCAATTCTTTTATGTACATCCTTTACTTTGTCCACGGGGTGATTGAATAAACCCTGAATATCTCTTTTTGCTCTTGGTCTGTAACTTTATTTGAGTGGCAAGATGCGGAGAGAGAGAGATGAGAATGGAAACATGTCATTTATCAGTTCCGACGATTTGAGAAAAAATATCTTAAGAATAATTCAGGATAAACAGCGAAAAGCAAGCATTTAATTATGAAAATGTAAATTCTTCGAAATATCCGTTATTTTAAAATGAATCGTTTAAAGCCCATAAAAATAAATAGGATGACTTTCAAAGTTCAAGAGATTTTCCACTTTCATTGTTTTAACATTTCAAATGGGTTCTATTCAGAAACTAGAGCTAATATTTATTCAACATCGTGAACTAAAAATATCAATTCAAAATTACAAAACAGGTTGATTGCTACAAAGTCAAATGTTACAGTGTTATAGTAGAGATCGAGCATATAACCTTTTTTATGCGTTATAAAAAGATGATTTAGTTGTATTTCGAGATAAGCTTTCATTTGTTTTGCTCGTTTATTACCACGAAACATAGGATGGCGTCATTGCTACATCGAAATTTCATTTGATGCAGTTTCTAAATGGTAAACAGTTTTCTATTCCATTTGTACATTAATCGTTCCTGCTTTACCTGCAGACTTACTAAAGGCTTTACCAACAACAACCAAAATGTATTTAAAATAAATTATACACTATTTAAAGGGTGTAAATGATACTCTTATTGAAGTGTTGTATCAGTGCATGGATTATGTTGTGTCAGTAAGTGTGTTGTATTTGAAGTAAATGAAGTGTCACATTGGTATCATGTTTGTCAGTGAAATTGGTATGAATGATGTCGTGTCAGTGACCGCTGGAATGTGAAACGTGTTCCTGATGTGAAGCTTTATCTTTATCGGATCAAGTCAACATGAAATTTTTTTATGTATTATTTATTCACACTGCAAGTATTGCCTGCTAACAGTGGTAAAACTATTACACTCAAGACATCTGATTAAAGTAATAAACTTATTAATTAAAAATACAATTAATGATAATACTAATAATTAATAGATGTTACTAATGAATAATAAAATAAACTCCTTTATAAGTCGATAATAATAATAACAACAACAGGAATATACTAAATTAAATGAAACGAGCACTTAAAATAACATTTGAAATAAATGTAATTTGTATCTTAAAACTAAGATCGAGAAGAAAACCCACGAGTATAAGAAGATCTGCACAAGAAAAGATTACACTCATTTCGAAGAAGAAGTCAAACTCACTGCTGGAACAGTTCCGACATTTGACTGAAAAAATATCTTAAGAATTTCACTAACACTTTTTAATTATTTATGTTAAATGATGTCGGGTTTGCACTGCCACTATAACCTATACAGCTTCACTTTCAAAGGAACACGTTTTCCACACTGCTTCACTGACACGACATCTACAAGGATACTTACTGACAAACTAATTCTTCATGTTATACAACACTTCAATAACAAAATGTATTTAAAAATACTGTGTATAATTACCGTCTATTAGACCTTAAGCTATTTTTAAATACATTTTTGGTTGTTGGTAAAGGCTTTAGTAAGTCTGCAAAAGCATTAGTCTCTGATAGTACGATTGAGAAAGAAAAACCTTTTTCCAAATATAGTGTATTTAACCATAGGAATGGTCGTTCATTGAAATTTTTTTATTTCTTTGGATGCAGGCTGTTGTTATTGAAATGGTAAATCCAGTTGCGTTCTCCTTCCATTTGTCCCAAATATAAATTTTCCGACAAGATATTACCTGTTTTAATCTTTTCCAGTGTTTAAAGGTTCTAATCTGTAAGGATCCAAAATGTATTTAAAATACTGGACCTTACTAGTGATTTAATTATGCAATATTTAAAGGGTTTAAAACCTTTTCTTATATGTTGTTATCACAAAGTGTTTGTCAGTGTTCCCCCAGCAGATGCAAAAATGTTATTCCGAGGTATTTACATTTGTTAACTTCCGAATGGTTTCACCCCTAACGTTTATACGTGCAAATGAACTTTTTTTGAAGTGTTAGTGAAATCAGGATAGAATCAGTGAAATGTGTCGTAGTTCCATTGCAGTAAGTGAGTTGACAGCGAAATGAGTGTAGTTTGAAAGGTACTTGTGCAGATATGAACATATCATACTCGTGGGTTTTAGTTCGATCTTAGTTTTAAGATACAAATTAGATTTATTTCAAATATTATTTTAAGTGATCGTTTCATTTAATTTAGTATTTTCCTGTTGTTATTATTATTATTATTATTATTATTATTATTATTATTATTATTATTAATTGTTAGTATTAATTATTAGTATTATTATTAATTGTATTTTTAATTAATAAGTTTATTATTGACATTATTGAGTGTAAATAGTTACACTGCCACCGGGTATATACCCACTGCAGTGTGAATACATACATACATACATACATACATACATACATACATACATACATACATACATACATACATACATACATACATACATACATACATACATACATACATACATACATACATACAGCCCTAGTTTTGATCGCTGTTATGTGTATGGAACATAGGTAGGACGTTCGTACCAAAACAGTAGATTTCAGTTCAGTACAGCGAGGAGTATAGATATCACCCGCGCCTCGCCCTGCTCGCGCTCCCTACAGACGATACGCTATTCACATAAACAACGATTAGTATCATTCTGTGGAACTGTGTAAGTCGTGAATTGTTTGAAAAATAATTTTAATTTATATTAATAGTTTAGGTTTCCAACAAAGTGAGCTCTTCTAGTCTTTATCACACTACTTTTAACACTACAGTCTAATCCGTTTGAGTATGGATAATATTAATTTATTCACAATTTGAAAGGACAAATGAAAATCGCAGATGATTAAAATGGCTACTACAAATCAACACCGGGTACAATGTGTTTTTTGGTATACTAAATTTGAGAGTGTTGAAAGAGTTCAAAGGAAAATTCGACGTGAGTATGGTGTGCGTAAAGTACCTAAATATTATTCCATAATGTTAAGATATCGAAAATTTGTAGAAACAGGTTCCGTGTTAAAAACACATGTAGGAGGTCGTAAGCGAAACCCAGTACGAGAAGCAGCTACCTCTTGACTTGATCCTCAAACTCCCCAGATCTAACCCCTCCTGACTTTTTCGTGTAGGGTTTTGTTAAAGACATTGTCTATTCACTTCCACCCAGGAACATTGATGATCTAAGAGTAAAAATTACTCAAGCTTTTCAACAAATCACCCCTCTTATGTTACAACGGACATGGGCTGAATTGCATCACCGTTATGAGTTGTGCAGGGTGCGCAATGGGGGTCATGTTGAGCTCTGAGGAATCTCCCATCTTTCAGTGTTGTATGCAAAGTTTCAACAAATAAAGTTCAGTAGTAAATGTTTTACGGTGTTTTTATTTTATCCATACCCAAACAGATTACCCTGTATATCACTTCGGAATAAATAAAGCAGACTATACGTATATGTTTTCACGTGTTAATTAATTAGGTTACATTGTTGACTAGTTTCGGCCGGTACGCCATCATCAGAACTGGGTGGTCTTCGCGCCTTCTGATTGCGTTTCAGATCTCTTCAACACGGGTCTAGTGTTTAACTACTGATCTACCTCATCCGTACATTAAGACTTACCAAGTTTAAAATAGTGTATATATAAGGTATACCAAAATAATATTGGGTCCACTTCTTCAGCTCACAAAGATAATGACAAATTTCTATAGATACTAGAAATCAAACCCATTCTCGGCAAGGTATACCGGATACACATAATTATATCTACATATAACGAGAATTAATATTGTGACAGCTGCACCGGGGTTCGAACACGTGTCCGACAGGGCGCGCGGCAGACGAAACGCTGGTACAGGGAGCATCTGCATGCTGAGAGGGCAGAGCGGGTGTATTACGGCAACGCGGCTAGGGGAGGTTGCGCGCGCATCTGCTACCTGCCTAGTGAGGATGGAAGCAAGCTGCTACGTGCGGAGTGAAGGGGGGACGGACCCTCCCGAATCGTCCAGAAGCCCGTCAAAGTGGAGATAACCAGAGAATTCGAGAGAGCTATCTCTGGACACCCGTAGAAATTTCTCGTAACTATGGTTTAGTTATAAAAGAAGAAACGCGAGTGAACTTGAGCAGTTTTATTTATTCAGTCAGTCAGTCAGTCAGTCAGTAAGCCAGTCTTGTGTAGCAGTGAAGCCAGCTTCGAGGCCAGAGCGCGACTTGAGTTGTGTCCGTAACTGTGGAGCCTGAAGCCCGGAGTTCGAGTGCAGTGGACCGCAGTTGGGGGACCTAAGTTCGAAGTTCAGCGGATCGTCTCTGAAGGTCTGGGGTTCGAGATTCTGTGAACGCGAGTGACTGAGCTAGAAGAACTAGCCAAGACAAACGAGCTGAGAACTGAGAACTGACAGTTCTGTGTTGTAAATAGTGCTTTGTGAACATTAGTTAAGATTAACAGTTCATTGTTGTTCGTAACAGTCCAAGTAAATTGTCATTGTCGTCTGTGGAGTGCAATAACGAATACTGTGTTGCTGTGCGGAGAGCAAATCCCATTGTTGACGGGAGTGAAATTAAATTGTAGAGAGTGGTAATTATTGTTGAGATAATAAAATTACATTGTTGAGTTGGAATAAATTTACTTGCCTTGCCTCATATTCTGTGTCAGGAGACATGGTAAGTACCAGACGGTGTGTGTTAGCAAGCGTATGTCGCTGCACCATGTCCTGCAGGTGACGTGGGTTCTCCAGTAGGTGGTGCTCCATCTGCAGTGCCTGAACCAGATCACCGTCATGGTTCCATAGTGGTGTGAGTCCAAAGAGCAGCCCCAGACCAATGAATAACGAGCAGTAAGACATTTGAGAAACGCCTTTATTTTTGCAAATATAGCTTTCAGGTATAGCCCCCTGTGAAGCTGATCTGAATAATTTCAAGGGAAAATACCACAGGGTATCGAACCCGGGACCTATGGCTAAACGTACCAAGTTAACAGAAAAAACCACAATTCAAGCCACACAGAGTTTGTGTGCACTCAATGTTGGTTGCTTGACGATTGTCAGCCCACTTTGAGGTCTGTGGATATAAAGGGAGAAATTGAGTCGGGGTCTGGTAGAGTTCCTGGGTAGCTCAGTTGGTAGAACCTTGGTGTGTTTAGCCAAAGGTTCCGGGTTCGGTACCCGGCCCCAGAACAATTTTTCCTTGAAATTATTCGCCTTTAATTTTTTTCGGCGAAGTTGGTCATATAGTAATAATACATTTAGAATGACTATTTTGAATAATAATTGGGTAATACTACTGTCTTACAATAAAGTGTGTAACATTAAAACTAATCAAAACTTGCAAGTTGACAAAACAGTTGTAATAATCCCTGCAGAACGTCCAACATTTCTGGTAGACATGCTCCAATAATGCTGCTCAAATCTCACCACAGCTTCGCCGTCCCTTTCATTTCCCCGACTCTAAATAACCTCTGTGGTTTGCAATTGTCGCTCAATAAAGAATTACCATAATGCAATATATTTTCCGCACTCCCATTCATCAGCCACTGTAAACATTTCAGTAGCATCCACTGCAGTAACAAATTCGTGCAGTCATAAACTCGGCTACCCACCTGATGTCCACTTATAAACTTAGTGGACAAAGGTTGAAAGTAATTGGATTTTAACGAATCTCATCTAAATCTCTGTCCAATTTTAAGTGGAATACAAGCGAAATTCAGATATCATGAACAAGCGTGTCGGAGACAAAAAGGTGACAACGATTTCTAATCTCACATTTTGCTAATAATCACTGGTCAACAAAATTAAACATATTTTTTGTTTAAAAAAAGATAAATTATGGGCGAATTTTATAGCATTTTTCATGCTGATTTCAAATATGTTTAAAAAAAGTTTCTATCACGCAGAGTTTTGAGTAATTATATGAAATATAATGCAAGTTTTTCTAGTATTGATACCTTGTAACATTTTACCAAAAATCTTATTTCATCATCATCATCCTTGCATGTATTGGGCCTAGTGGCCCGTTACGGTCTCTTGCCATCGCTTGAACGGTCTGCCCAAGGATCTCTTGCCCTCAGAATGGTAATTTAAAATTTGGCGTGGAATTCTAGAACGAGGCATTCTGATGACATGTGATCTCCAGTTTTGTCTGTATTTCTGTAGGTATTCCTAATCGGTTCAATCTGCAGTTCTTTCATAATGTCAAAATTTCTAATGTGATCCATTCTCGTGTATCCCGCTGTACGACGCATAAATCTCATTTCTGCCGCCGTTAATCTTTGGGAATCAATATTACGAATCGTCCAAGCTTCACTACCAAAACAGAGTACAGGTCTGGCCAATGTTTTATAAATTCTGGTGCGCGTGTGTTTTTGTACTAAGGTTGGTTTGAATATCTGATTAATTATCCCCATTGCACTGTTGAATTTAATAATTTTCTCATTCAAATCCTTTTCTTCTTCATATGAAATTTGGTAACCGAGATAACTAAAATTTTTGACCTGTTCGATGATCTTATTATTGATGCATATTTTGCTACGGACTGGTTCCTTTCCTAAAAAGCCATCACTTTAGATTTGTCAGTTGAAATTTCCATATCGAAACTTTCTGCCATTTTATTAAAGTTGTAACCCAAACGCTGTAAATTATCTTCTGAAATTGCCATATACACAATATCATCATCATCATCATCCTTCACGAATTAGGCCTCTGTAACCTGTTTCGGCCCCATC
The DNA here is from genome assembly GCA_025594305.2 of Periplaneta americana. NCBI lineage: Eukaryota > Metazoa > Arthropoda > Insecta > Blattodea > Blattidae > Periplaneta > Periplaneta americana. Next base: position 70,997,270 of record JAJSOF020000038.1, on the reverse strand, counting down.
TAGCAGTCTTCTTAAAGGTCTTCCTGGTCGACGATGTCCTCTAGGTTTATACTGCATCATAATTTTTGGGATTCTTGAATTTTCCATTCTTCTTACATGATCTAGCCAATTGAATTTGTGTCTGCTGATTTTTTCTTCTACTGACTCTACTTCTAATTGTTCTAACATTTCTTCATTCCTTTTTCGGTCTAAAAGAGTATATCCTGCTAACACAATATCATCAGCAAATAATAAGGTATCTATTTGGGACAAACGACTTATCGGTATACTTGCATGTGGTTTCAATCTCCATTCCTTAATAATGTGATTCATGTATATTATAAATAATAGAGGAGATAAACTACAACCTTGTCTCACTCCTTGATTTATTCGTTTCCATTCTGAATATTTGTTTTCAATCCTAACCTGTATATGATTATTATTATTATAGATATTGTAAATAGCTGTTATTAATTGATTTGGAATACCATCATGTGCTAAAATATTCAATAATTTGTTTCTATCTACTCTGTCGAAGGCTTTCTTATTTATTTACCTAAAATGTGTGTGAAATAGATTTTAGGCTATGGCTTGGGAGATCTGTTTTTTGAGGGTCAAGCAATAGTCTTCCAGAATATTTGGGCTCCATTTTTCCAGGTAGCGCCTTTCCATTTCAGAAAAATCCTAATGAAAACGTTCCCCATGTTCGTCGCTCACTACCCGAAGGTTTTGAGGAAAGAAAAAATAGATGAGAATCCAAGAAGTTATTTTGAGAGATATACTATTGTACACTCCATCAAGTAATAGTGCTATTTTTGCTTATAACTTTTGACTCAGTCATTTCCGGACTAGGGTTCCTTATCTCAAATTGATACATGTGCCCTTCCCCACCATCCCTGAAATTTTTTAACACTAGCTCGGAAACACCCTGTATAAGTTAATGACTATTCCATGTTTTAAAAAGTTGAGATTTTATACTGTTCTGGTAATTTTTTTCGACTAAAAGCAAATCCTATTTTGAACATAGGTATGGTATAATTAACGGATGAGTAATGACCTTTTAAATTAGCTCTCCTTTGCTGTCATTGTCATATTTTCGGAGAAACTGCAGGAAAAATATAACGATAATAATCCGCCGCCAACGGAACCGTCAACCATGAAACAACGTACGTCGCTAATTAGTTGTGTTGCAGAGAGAGAGGACAATTGGCTCAGTCGATGCGATGCGTGTGAAAAGTGGGAGAAAATATGCATGACGATTTATCATGGTAAGTTAATGTCAGCCTTCATACAGTATTTTGTTATGGAATTTTGTGGCAGAAACTCGAATGGCTAATCAATTAAACAGGACAACAATGTCAAATTATAGTGCTATATCATATTGACGTTAGATTAATGTAAATTCCGTGTATTTCCTTTCTGCAGAAAAAATATTTATTCAAAAGTGTTTCTTTAAAGTAGCACAATGTGTATGACCTCAAGAAAAGACGAATTTTTAAAAGGATCTTAATGGTGATGATGAAGGATGTTAAAGTTTCTGGTTAGGCTATTCTTAGAGTCCTGTGTTTGATTACCTAAAGCCTTTAATGAACCCGTAACAGTATAGGTATGTATGGAGTATAGCTACTTGAAGGAAGTAAAGAAATAGGTTTCGAAGTAAGTCCCGAAAAGGACAAGGTATATAATTATGTCTCGTGACGAGAATATTGTACGAAATGGAAATATAAAAATTGGAAATTTATCCTTTGCAGAGGTGGAAAAATTCAAATACCTGGGAGCAACAGTAACAAATATTAATGATACTCGGGAGGAAATTAAACACAGAATAAATTTGGGAAATGCCTGTTATTATTCCGTTGAGAAGCTTTTATCATCCAGTCTGTTGTCAAAAAATCTGAAAGTTAGAATTTATACAAGAGTTATATTACCGGTTGTTCTTTATGGTTGTGAAACTTGGACTCTCACTTTGAGAGAGGAACATAGGTTAAGGGTGTTTGAGAATAAGGTTCTTAGGAAAATATTTGGGGCTAAGAGGGATGAAGTTACAGGATAATGGAGAAAGTTATATAACACAGAACTGCACGCATTGTATTCTTCACCTGACATAATTAGGAACATTAAATCCAGACGTTTGAGATGGGCAGGACATGTAGCACGTATGGGCGAATCCAGAAAGGCATATAGAGTGTTAGTTGGGAGGCCTGAGGGAAAAAGACCTTTGGGGAGACCGAGACGTAGATGGGAAGATAATATTAAAATGGATTTGAGGGAGGTGGGATATGATGGTAGAGAATGGATTAATCTTGCACAGGATAGGGACAACAGCGGGCTTATGTGAGGAACAATGAACCTCCGGGTTCCTTAAAAGCCATTTGTAAGTAAGTAAGTAGACATTTCCAGCATAGGCCTTCTTTTTTAATATTATGGAGAAAAGATACACAAATAGGTGAATGAAAACATGGTGTAATAACTAAGTTAATGAGTGGAGGAATAAGTGAATTATTGAATGAACTAATAATTGAGTTTGTTAAGAGATGAATTAATGAGTTAGTGATTGAATGGATGAATAAATTACATAGTTGATTAACGAATTAGATAGAGAGTGAATGAAGGAATGAGTTAGAGAGTGGATTGACAAATGAGTTAGAGAATGAGTTTACAAAGTGGTTAGGGAGTGTAATAACGAATGATTTATAGAGTGAGTTGAATGAGTTAGAAAGTGGATTGACGAATGAGTTAGAGAGTGGATTGACGAATGAGTTAGAGAGTGTGGATTGACGAATGAGTTATAGAGTGGATTGACGAAAGGGTAAGAGACTGGATTAATAAATGGGTTAGGGAGTGGATTAATTAATGGGTTAGAGAGTGGCTTAACATATTAGTCTGTGAGTGAGTTAACGAATGAGTTGGCGAGTAGGTTAACGAATAAGTCGTGAATAGATTAACGAATGAGTTGTGAGTGGATTATGAATGAGTTGGTGAGATGATTAACGAATGAGTCGGTGAGTGGGTTAAAGATTGTGTGAATCAACGAATACGAATGAGTGATTTAGTGAATGGACGAACGAATGAGTTGGTGAGTGAATGATCGAGCGAGTTAGTGAATGGACAAACGAATGAGATAGCAAATGGACGTACAAGTGAATGGACGAATAAGTTATTGAGTGCAAAAATGAGTGAACGATTAAACGAACAAATGAACTGAGTTAGAAAATGGAAGCATAAATGGGTTGAAAATGTAAGCATAAGTGAGTTGGAAAATGCACCAAATATTTAATTAATGAATGAACGAATAACTAAAATGAATGAAGGAAGAAATGTGTTAAGAGTTTAGTAAGAGATTAAAGTGAAGTGTGAGTTACAGGAAGGTATATGATTTAGCAGTGAATTAAACAATGAGGTAATTCCGTAAATGAATCTGTAATTAAGTGAAGAACAAATGAGAGAATTAACGTGTTAGTTAACTAATTCAATACTAAATTACAGCTTTCAAATGGACTCATACCAATATCGTCTACACTTTCGAATTAATTTCTGTAACAGATATCGAGTAATCCATACTGAAATGTTAGCGGATGTTATAGATATGGTCGATTATAACCTGACGTAACATTAGTGCACGCTGTAAGGCATACTGTAACAGAGTGCAGCAAATCCTCGTCGAAGAGCAGAGCTGAACCTTGGAAAATCAATGCTCCACGTACTGGGTTACTGGGTTTCTTGAAAGAAGATCTCATCTACTTGCTGTGTGATTTAGCGCTCTCAAATGAATACAGTATGTAGCCCACTGCGAGGAACTAGATGATTAAAGTTTGCTATCGGAATATATTTCCAAAAAAACCTGATTTGGAAAGGCAACTGAGATAGTTCTAATTGAATATACAGGGTGTTAAAGAATAATGTTTACAACGTTTCAGGGATTATAGAGGAGGTAAAAACAAACATCTTTTTAAGTGACAAAACTTTAGCAGATGCGCCGTTTTGCCGCAAGATGGCCTGAAGAGTAGATGGCTTGACTTTCGTCACAACACACACTGGTTAGTTTTGTTTGTACTGCTGAGCCTGCAATAAGTTAAAAGGATCCCTAACAGTCTCCGTGGTGGAAATTATTTTGTTTTTCTACGCGACATCCTATCAGAACTTTTAGAAAATAACCCATTGAACATCACAGAACAATATGGTTTCAGCATGATGATGCCCCTCCACACTTTGATCGTCTAAGGAAGCACCTAAATGCTATATTCCCCGGTCGTTGGATTGGCAGGGGTGGACCGGTACCGTGGCCACCTCGATCACCGGACCTAGCCCACTGGATTTCTTTTTTTGGGGAGACATGAAACGTCTTGTGTATGAGACACCGATCGATGCGGCAGAAGACATACTTGCTCGCGTTGTGAAGCTGTACGTATTCGAGACAATGTTGGCCTTTTTGAGCTTTGTAGACGCTCCATAGTACGAAGGCACCAGTTGTGCATTGCCTTCAATGGACGGCAGTTTGAACATAGCCTCTAAAACGACAATTGGTCTCGTTCCTTATGGATTACACTAACACTTACGTACACAATAAATGGCGCATCTGCCAAATTTTTGTCACTTACAAAATATGTTTATTTTTACCTCCTCCATCATCCCTGAAACGTTGTAAACGTTATTTTTAACACCCTGTAGGTCTCCTTCCAAGTAACTAAAATCTCAAGACAAAACAATTCTATCAAACCAGTTAAAGAGAACTCGTTTGTTAAAATTACTGAAATTTCGGGGTTCATAAAACGACTTGCGTTTCTCAAAATTATTTAAGATGTGCCTACTTTTCTTTCTTTCAGTCGATAACCCGATATGCCCTAATTTTGTGTTGAAATGGAACCAAAATTGGAAGTGTCTTGATTTTGCAAATGAAAGCCATTAGAAATTTATGTAAATCAAACTATCTGGAACATTGTCGGCTACTTTTCAGACAATCACGGATTTTAACAATCATAAATTTGTATATATACGATCTAGTACTTTACACTCGACAAAATATCGACAATTACTCATTAGTGGCCAATATACATGATTATGAAATTAGAAATAGTGAACAAATTAATATTCAATTTTGTAGATTATAAAGAGTAACACAAACTTTTCAATTATGGGGACGAAATTCTATTATAAGCTCCCCAGTCAATATTATAAATTACCAATCAATTGCTTCAAAACTAGATTTTACAATTGGTTATTAAATAATTCTTTTTATTCTGTTGGTGAGTTTTTCAATACTAACTGTTATTATTTAATTAATAATAATAATAATAATAATAATAATAATAATAATAATAAAATTCTTTATTTATACTGGCAGAGTTAAGACCATAGGACCTTCTCTTACACTCTACCAGGTCACAAAGTATACAAGAAGTTAAAATTTAACAAAAAGTTAAAGAATAGAATACTAACATATTACAAAATAAATAATAGCGTAATAAAATCGACACTAAACAACATGAAAATAATACCGTAATAGAAAAAAATGAAAGTAAAATACATTGGAATATAGTGAAAGCAACTCATTTAGTACAAATGATTAATATGGAAAAACGTAAGGAAGAAAATATCAAAATGGAATGTAATAAAATAATAATAAAAAGAAAAGAAATACGAAAATTAAATAAAATTCACGATAAAAGGCTATGATAATTAATTCATCGACTGATAAAGAGAACAAAAAGGGGAAAGGAAGGAAAGAGAAATATATAGCCTATATTTTTACAAAACTATGGAAGAGAAAAGGGCTTATAACTGAAAGGAATCTAATTGAAAAAGTGCAATTTTATTTTTAATTTTATTTGTTATTATTATTATTATTATTATTATTAATTATTATTATTATTATTTATTAGTAGTTATTATTAGTAGTATTATTACTATTCATTTATGATTAATTGTATTTATTATTAATTGTCATTGATTGTAATTAGTTACCATTGCCTCCGAGTATTTATCCATTTTCAGGGTGAATAAATGAATACACATTATAAGGAGCTTTCAATATTTAATGAATGGCGAAAAAAGAAGGCGGTGAGTGAAATGTTAAATGAAACGGTTCTGTAGCCCGTTAAGTGTAAGATAAGGGTAAGATAAGGTGCTAGCCTGTTAAGTCATACTTTACTTATAGATGCACCTCTGTTAATCAATCTTTACTATTAAAAATACCATAAAGGCTATTTATAAGTCTGGAGAACAAAAATAAAGGTTTCAGGTTTACACTTCTTTCAAAAATCCTTTCACATCACTTCGCTGTCTTACATTCATAAAATCCTTGCCTACATCAAATTCATATGTGAATACTGAGAGATTTCGTTAAGCAGTAATATCAACAAATTCCACAATCTGGCCAAAATCTACGGCTGACCACTAGGATCCAGAATACAAATCAGAGGTTAAATGAAAAATACAATATGATTGCGGAGAGAATACGGAACAATGATAAATTTAAAAATAAAGTACAATTTGATGTCGGAGAAACATGAGACGAAAATACATTGAAGAGTAATGAAATGAAGTAAAAAAAAATCACATAGTATTATACAAGTGATTGTGTAAAATGGATAATGAATCTCTCATTACTATTAGACAAATTTTGTTAATGTCCTCATTAGAAAATTTAAGAAAAGGAGAATGGTTTTGGTTAACTTAAATGAAGTTCCCTAGCGCCAAAAAGAAGTCCTTTCACTTCCCATGTATTAATATTCATTTTGTGTCTCTCACTGAAGTGAGGAATACATGGGTTGTATATAGACTTCTTTTCATCGTTAACGTTATTGGCTTGTTGATCATCCTCCTCAAAACGGACAGTGGGGTCAAGAATGAGGCTTCTTTGATTCCGGCGATCGATGGCTATAATGTCTGCTCTTCTCGTCTCAGCCAAGCAGTGCACTTCTTCGTAAACCTCCCACTTTGCCTTCCGAAGAGTGGTTGCGATGGAGCTTCTCACTTTATGGTGGCGATTGTTCCTCAGTAGTTCTCCTTTAGGGCAATAACCCAAAACATGCCCAAGGGTTTCTACTTCGCTGCATCCTGGATGACGACAGTTTTGGTCATGGAAGGAACGACCTGGCACCGATCGTACTGCTGCGACGTTTGTGGACATCTTTATGGCATTGGTCCACTCTGAGGATGATATCCCGCTTCTATTACTAATCCAAAAGTTGTTTTTTGGATCTTCACTGTAAGTTACCACATCTTTGCCTTTTTGTGGAAGACGACACCAATGCTTCGATACCGAACTGTACCCGACTGTACTCTCGTCTTTGTTTCATTTTCTAGAAATTTCATTACCAGTAACACTGTTGGTATTGAAATGAGTCCCTCGTTTCTCCCGTCGAGTTCAATAGAAGCTCTTGTTTTCTAGTACCAAATGTAATGAAGCTTTCTTTGAATAAAATTATCTGAACACAGAAAGCCAATACCTCAGTGGTGTCCGCAATAAACCAACAATATCGATTCCTGGAAATTCAATATCGCTGGCACAAACGGCACTGAAGTAAATTATAAACAAGTGACCAGTACTATGATTTCCCGCAACCAAATACAATTATTGTGAAATTCAATTATATAAGGATAGCTAATAAATTATATTATATTGTATTTTCAACTTCCTGTTAATAGAAGTGAAAGCATTTGTGAATACGTAAACTGATTCATATGAAATGTCTGGAGAAGATTTTAGTAACCTCGATATACAAATGTATAGTTTACCATCTTTCTGTTTGTCTAGTATAAATGCAAGCATATAGCCTAGTAATATATACGAGTATACAGGGTTAACCTTAAGTAATATCATTAATTCAGGCGGTTATTCTTTGAGATATTTGAAAGAAAAAAGTGTAATACAATTTTGTTTGTTTCTGCTTAGTTTTCGAGATAAAAATTATTTTACATAAACATTTCGTATATCTTGGGAAAGCCATTAATTTAATTCCCAATATGCTCGGTCAATTTAAGAAAGCAATGTATTGTAAACCATGTGTTGTGGGTCCCTATCACCACGGCATGGCGCGTCCTCAGGTTGCGGATAGAGGAGACGGCCTCCAGATATGTAGGGTAGCTGTGAATTTATTGAATAAGCAGTCGTGGACAGCCGCTAAGGAGTTGTCCTCCAGCTTGGGGGTTGGGCGAAGGGTTAACAATCCATAGATAGAAAAGTTTTAATTATGGATGATGAAATATATAATTATGAATCATTTTAAAAAGTACAATTATTGAAAGTACAATGTTGGCAAACAAAGAATCAAATGTTAGGAAGGTGATAAAAACAAGTGCTAGGTAAGTGATAAAACAAATACTAGGGAGGTGATAAAAATTTCAGGATAAGCAGTTATGATTGGTTGAAAAACGTCTTTCCGTACCCTTTTATTGGTCAAAAATAGTATGACATAGTAACAGTGTAATTGTCAGTACACAAATAGCTGACAAGTAATATTGGAATACATTTACTAATCAATAAATTTATTGTATTCCTAGTTTAGATAGGTAATTTTATTGTATTCTTATAGAATGTCGTAACAATAATCCACCTTTACCTGCAGACATAATCCTATTGCATTCTGAAGTTAGTGCCAGTTTGATATACAAACGGATAAAAAATACTTTTATCAAACAATTACTGTTCACATAGCAACGCGTTTGAACCTCTTTCTTCTCTCCCTAACAAGGAAAGGGTTTGAGGCTGGGCAGTGGAAATAGGAACCATCTGTGCCTTCCGCAATGATATGGCGTTTAACACATGTAATCCTGCCCACACAACTGCTGATTTCGTGGGAGGCAAGCTGTAGGGTCTCGTAACACGGCACACACTAGTTTATATTCTCACCACTGCGTGGCGTGGGTGTGCAGCTTACAGACTGCCCACGAAGAGAAACGTGAGCTGCGATGGAAAATGACTTTATACTGTATAAATAAAGCTCAGTGATTAATGTTAACTAACCACCCACATAACAGAATACAACCCGACAAATAGAAAACGTAGGCTGCAATGAGGGTGCTGTAAACTCTAATTGCATTGTGTTAAGCTCGATTCTTCCTATATCCGTCACACACCTGCAAACACGGTCATAGCAGATTAGATGCAATCCAGTTTGTAATCCGTCATCACCCACTATTCAATTATTACAAAGTAACAACGAATATGACAACGTATTACAAGTAGCCTACATGTTTTTACCAAAAAAAATGTGATTGGTTAATTGGCAAACTTACTCGTGTTAATTACATAAGCAACTGTGGTTTACAGCTGTTTCGGTGCTTCTTCACACCATCCTCAGAGCCTACGGACAGGAGAACGCTCACGCTTAAGGAATGGAGAACGCGAATTCGATTATGCGCACTGTTCAAAACATACAGAGGTGAGCCTGCCTGGAGAGAAATAAAAAATAGGTTGCAGCCGCCAAATACTCTTCAAGGAAAGACCACTTTAAATTGAGGGAAAGAAGACAGAGGACGGACACTGGAAAGTTTTCTTTTCTCAATCGTACTATCAGGGACTGGAATGCTTTACCTGCAGACTTACTAAAGGCTTTACCAACAACCAAAAACGTATATAAAAATAGGCTTAAGGACTTTACTAATAGACGGTAATTATACGTATTTAAAGCGCCGATATTTTTATTGAAGTGTTGTATCAGTGAAGAATTATGTTGTGTCAGTGAAGTGTGTTGTGTAAGTGAAATGTGTTCCTGTCTGTGAAGCTTTATAGTTTATAGTGGCAGTGCAAATTATTTGAACAGTGAAATGTTTTTGAAGTGTTAGTGAAATCAGGATAGAATCAGTGAAATGTGTCGTAGTTCCAGTGCAGTGAGTGAGTTGACAGCGAAATGAGTGTAGTGCTGAAAGATACTTGTGCAGATATGAACATATGATACTCGTGGATTTTAGTTCGAACTTAGGTTTGACATACAAATTAGATTTACATTAAATGTTATTTTAAGTGATCGTGCTTCATTTTAATAATATTCCCTGTTGTTATTATTATTATTATTATTAATTATTGTTAGTATTAATTATTAGTATTATTATTAATTATGTGTATTGTCATTATTGAAATTAATTACCAATAGCCACCGGGTATATACCCATTGCAGTGTAAATAAATACATACATACATAAAAAATACTAGATCTCGGCGTCATCTCGAACTTCGCTTTATGTTGTTGCGTTTGCGTGTTGAAAAGTGGAGTCAAATAGTGTGTGTGTTCTGAAATTGATCTGTGTGTTGAGAATTTGATCAGGGTGTGTTTTAGTGTGTTTGTATATTTCATATTGTTCTAGTGTGTTGAGTTTTTGGGTTGTAATGATTTTCATGTCTGTATTTATGTTATTGTATGTGTGGTTAGCATTAATTATGTCTATATGTAGATGTTTGTGTCCTCTGGTTATTGCTTTAATGTGTTCTTTGTAGCGTGTTTGGAATGATCTTGCCTATCTGTCCAAAAAACTGTCTGCAACTATTACATGTGAGTTTGTATACGCCTGTGTGTTGCATTTATTTGTTTATGCTAAAAAATGTAGTAATTATAACCTGGTAAGTCCTTTAATGCATGTCATTAAAGAACCTACTCATTAAATCAGATCTTTCAACCAATGACGACTCAGGTTACAATTGTTCAGCAATGACAGGTCAGCTTTCTACCGTTATAAAACCTCAAGTATCGATTATTCTCGGATATGCAATCGAAAGAGAATTAGCGAAAAGTCACAGAGGCTGGAAATCAATACTGTCGCAGGAGATTATGTTCTTTTACTATAATAATTAGCGTTAATTGCAAACAATATTCAAATAAATTCAATTTGTCATCTCGTTTTTCAATGTCTAATTTAATTTTGTTATTCTGTAGGTTCTTATGGCGATCAATGTGGACATCTGTTCCTCGGAAAAAATCAATACTTTCGGTGTGCGCATCTCAAACATACGGGACATTGCTCAAATATTAATAATATCAAGGAAATTGGTCGAGCATAAAAAGTTTAAACTCGCCTATAATGGTAATTAAGAAGCTCGAAAATGCATTAGCGCTCGTTTCATAAATATCCAAGTTCTCCATTACCTTCAATATAAAAACTATTGTACTGTTTGTGTGTTGAGATGTCTTTGTAGTACTGTTCTGTATGCTATGTTGTATTTCTGCTTTCTGAATGAAGATGCCATCTTATGTGTGCTTTTGTTTTCATACATTAGTGAGATGTATTTATTGTGTTCTTGTGATTGTGATGTTTTGAGTGTTTTTGTGTTTGTTAAGTTTTTGTTTTGTCGTTCTTATTATATTATCTAATCATTTATGTATTAAAAGGGTTGAACAAGATTGAAAAAAAGTACTATTAATTTTTCATTTAACATTCTGTTACTATTATTTTCCTATCTAAACTTAATCTATCTGCCCTAATCATGGCGGATTTTATGTCTGCCCATTAAATCCTCTATCACCACGTAATAAAATAGTAAATACTTAGATTTAAAAAAATAATATTTTTCTTGCATTTCTCGAGTAGGTATGCGCTTCCCGTTTCTGTCTTCTCTATATTTTTATATAGTCTATTCCTATGCTATAAAAAACCCGCTTCTATAATAAGATTAAAACTATTTTATTAGTCACAATGATACCTTTCGATGGTCTATTGCATAGGCTAATATTTACAGCTTTATATCGAGTACAGAATACTCATAAACAATAATCACACTTTTAGTTAGAGTTTTTTTTACCTCTTCTTACCACCTAATTTTAATTGTAAAGAGGAATATCCCTAACTTATTTTAAATGCTAAGAGAACCATTCATTTTTATATGAAACTAAAGAGTTTATGTTCAAAAATAATAATTGAATGAATTTTAAATAAAAACTACATCATATTAAAAATGCAATATTCCCCTTCTTACATAAGATAGGCCAGTGAAACTTTTACCATGAAGGCTTCAATACACACGAATGACAGTTTAACCTGTGATGCCTTGGTTTATGTTTAATAAAAATTTGAAGTATGACGAATATAAAATTCGAAAATTATGCTTTCACACAATTAGGCCTACAGAGTGTCTAAAAATACTCGGCATTACTTCACGAATGAATTCCTCGTATGTAGACCAATAAAAATAAAAATATATCAACATAGGATCTGGCTGCGAAACCAGGCGGCCCGGGTTCGAATCCCGGTCTAAATCATGGAACGAGTCTGGGTAATTGTCTGAAAAACAACGTGCTTGATTTATTTGACAATACGCCAAAATGATCATTCTTCGACAAGTATACTTTATGCAGGATGGCAACTCCCATTGATCGATCATTTTAGTCACCGTTCCCGCAATTACTGAATTTGTGTTTCCTGGTTGGTGGATTGATAGAGGTGGACCAGTTGTCTGGCCTCCACGCTCACCTTATTTTTAAAAAATTGCTAGATTCTTCTTCCACCACTTAAAATCATTGGTGTATTCGAGTATTGCTTGATTAGGAAATTCTCCGGAATAGAACAGTGGCAGGTTGTGAGAGAATACGAAACAAGTCAGAAATTTGGGATATTCTTCACGGGGCCAGAGACGACGATGTGAAGTTTCTATTCATGGAAGAAGGTGGACATTATGGGCATTTAGACAGACATTTGTAAGGTGATGTGAACAGTTAAGTCTCATAGCTACAGACCTTCAAAACTCGGAAATCAAGCATTTTCTTTCCTAAGTTAATATAAACTATTTTCAACTTCTGCATATGAAGAATTCATTTCTGAAGTTATGCCGTATATTTTTAGACATCCTGTATATTAGTACACACGACACAAAAATTACTAATCAGATCTTTTTCAAAATTTTATGTGTTACTCTGTGTACAGGGGATGTTGAAAGTGTTAGTAGTTAAAAGTGCAATTGTTTAGTAATATAACATATCTCTTTATAGACTTTTGGTTGTATATTGTCTTGTTCATTATATCATTTGCTGTCGATTTCTTTTTTATATATTCCTACTCTCTATTTATTTATTTCTTCTTTGATGTCGTTATTTTTCCTGTAACTATCACAGGGTGAAAACGAATTTGTAATTAATAAACATTCATAACAATAAATAAATACGTTGGTTGATGTGCAAGATGAATTCTTGTATTAATTTATAGTATCAGAGTCGGTTAAAACTTAAATTAATGAAGGATTTATATATGAAAATTAACATTTCATTAGTTCTTTAGTGTTGTATAAACTGTACAAGAGGGAAGATTGCTCAAGTTATATAGCACAGTTCTTTAAATTGCAATTAGTAAATAAAACAAAAGCATCAGCAGATGTTACTAAAAGTGAAACAATTAAAGTTGCATAAATCCTTTGAAAATTGTCACATTAATTCTAAACATTGGCATAAACAAATTTATAAACTCACCAATATCACGACTCTTCTCCATTCTCAGCGGTTGATTGATAGAATTAATTGGAACTCACCTGCAAAACACAAAAAAGACAAAATGAGAGTTTAAACTCTTGTTTTAAAGTGATACCTTGAAACTACAATGACATATGTACTAACTTCTATGTTATTTTATCTCTTGATAATAATCATTTCATTTTAGCGTCTAATATTTTATTCGGCAGGAAATAAATTTATCCTCTATAAAGCCATTCTAAATTCTTCTTGGACATACGGAATTCAAATTTGGGGCATTGAAAACAAGTTTCATATTGAGATACTGGATCGTTTCCAACCAAGTACACTGCGAGAAATTGACAATATCCTCTGATACATCAACAAAAATATATATCCCAACAAATAAGAAATAGCAAATTACAGTCTTGCCTATCAGAAACATTTAAGGGGTTAGGTACAGCTTACAGCAGTAAAATGAAAATTTTCAACATGTTTTTCCTCCAGTACAGTACCTTGTACAATAATTAAATTTAGTATATGTAAAACACTGTCCTTCTGCTATATGAAAAAAAAATATTTTTACGATTAAAAAAATAATTTTCATTTTTTTTTTTCAAAATGCAAAAGTGATGAAGCTTATCCCAAATAACTCTAAAACCATCCAACATTATGTAATGAAATTTTTAGTATGTATTTATGCATGTCATATCTACAATATGATGCATGATCACTTTTATACCTTTGATACATTATGTGATAAAAAATTAATTAATTTAAAAATGGTCAAATATCAGTATTTTTTTCTTATAACAAAATAAAAATATATTATTTATTAAGGAATGTAGTTGAAAGACATGATAGTGTAAACATGAGTTTCAGCAATAAAATAAAAGAGAACATGAAAAAGTTAACAAGTTTATGAGTTATGACGGAAACGCTTCTTCACTGTACAGCCAAGTACCACCATTTTGAATTAAAAAAATATATAAATATTTTTTCAATCCGTAATTTTTTTCATATAGCAGAACAGTGTTTTACACATACAATTTTCATTATTGTCAAGATACAATAATGGAGGAAAAAAAAATGTTGAATATTTCCAAATATTTTATTTATGTAAGCTGTATTTAACCCCCTAAACAGTCATCCAAATTCAATAGCAGGGAATTATCTTGACATCAATTTATCTTCACCTAAACAAACTTAACAATCATAATAATAATAATAATAATAATAATAATAATAATTTTAATTTTAGAATTCTATTTTTAATAATATTCTTTATTTCTACTGGCAGAATTAAGACCATATTTTATTATTATACAAGTTATTAAAATTTAACAAAAAGTTAAAGAACAGAATACTAACATAAAAAATAATAATAATAATAAAATGTCAAATAAAATCAACATTCTAAACAACGTGAAATTTTATCTTCATACTAGAAAAAGATAAAATCATATTGTTTTAGATTTAATCTATAGGTTCAAACAAATTTCAATTTTAGAAGCGATTTTGAGCTATATTTAGTACTGTTCAAATTATTTTATGATTGTTACTAATTCTTGTACAGCTTGTAGCATAATTATAAAAACATGTAGCTTGAACTAAAAAAGAAATGGCAGCATTCGTGAAAGATAAAATTCAGAACTTAGCGGACGGTTTCATAATTTCAAGCAAAATTGAGAACAAAAATGGGAAAGGAAGATAAACAAAGATCATTTTTCATATCTATTCTTTTTACGCATCAATCCAAGAAAAGGGCTTATTTTGAAAAGAATCTGAATTGAAAAAGTGTTTTAATTTAACAACTAGAACATCACAGTGATCAATGTTGAGAGAGTTCCTAGATGAGCTGCAAAGACGTTAAAGATGAAGATAAATTGGATGTTCTTATCTAGGAATGGAATTCCTAGGATGTTGTGAGCCAATCTATTATTGAATTGAAATAAATTTGAAAACGAGACCATTAGCTAGGCAATTCATCGGGTTTTCAATGAAAAAGAGTTTGTCAAGTGTAAATGTGAATCTTCGCTCTTGTTCACGGACCTTCAGCATATTTAGTGAAGGTGTGCTGGTTGCAGCCTATCAGTCTTGTGTTAGGCACTGAGACGATTTAAATCCGTACCATCCGATAATGAATGAGTGATGTGTATTTATTTGTCACAGTAATCAAAATGAAACATCATTGCGACTGCACTAAATTCTTCTGAGAAGCAACGGAAGGAATAATGCTATTTTAGATTTTAGAATCTACATTCAAGCACTAATTTTAATTTTAAAGCGATTTTGAACAATATTTGCAGCACTGTCAAACAATATTTTATTATTGTTATTAAATAAAAACATTCCTGAACAGCTTGTAAAAAAGCATAATCAAAAAATGAAGATTGAACTGTCAATGAAATGGCAGCATTAGATTAAAAATAAATAAACTTAGTGAACGGTGTCATACTTTCATCAAAAAATTGCAGCAAACATGTCTTCTGAATAAACAAATCATTTTTCATATCTATTCTTTTCGCATCAACCAAATCAAGTTTTAAACAAATAAGCAGTGTTAGAACAACAGGAACATCAAGTGAATCAATGGAGTGGTCTTACAACAAAATCCGTTAATAAATCAGTGTTGTTCTTATCTCACGACCACTTATTCAATTAAATAAGTAATTAAGTATTAAGTAAATAAATAAGTAAATAAGCCAAACCGCATTATTCAAATAAATAACATTGCTACTGTGAATTTCTCAGGCAAGTTAGTTTCATCGGGTTTTCAATGCAAAAAGAGCTTTGTCAAAAATGACAATCGCCTTGCTTACGAACAATTCTTTTCCTTATGCACTCTGCTTTGCAGACCTGTTTACAGAGACGATTTAAATCCGAAAGACGATAATGAATGAGTGATGTGTATTTATTTGTACGTAATACATTGAAACACATTGTACTGTACACATCATCCTCTGCAACGGCCATTCATACTATAATTACACACATTTTAGAATACATTAAAGAAACGCCAATTAGCATTAAATGGATATCAAGGGAACATTTCAATACATAATCAAAATAAATAAAATTTAATAAATAGAAAAACCTGGCAGAGAAACAAGTAATAAAACACACTGAATCAAAAGAAGATTAATTCATAGCATAACGAAACAATTTTTGGCGGTATTAAATTATTCAAATAAATAAATAAATAAATAAATAAATAAATAGCTAAATAAATATGTAAATAAATACGTAAATAAATAAGTAAATAAATAAATAGCTAAATAAATAAATAACTAAATAAATACAAAATAAGTAGATAAATAAATAAATAAATAAATAAATAAATAAGTAGATAAATAAATACATAAATAAATAAATAAATAAATAAATAAATAAATAAGTAGATAAATAAATACATAAATAAATAAATAAATAAATAAATAAATAAATAAATAAATAAATAAATAAATAAATAAATAAATAAGTAAAAAAATAAACAAATAATTTAAATTATAGGTAAGGTAATCGTTGTATCAATCTTTATCATTGGAATGAATTTTCAACAGTCTTCGAGATCTAGTTTTGAATGATGAATAGAACGTCAACTGCAACAAAAACAAGATCCAAGTGTTACCTGATAGAACATGTGTCACGTGCCAAACATCCTCCTATACTGTAGAAATACCTCGCCTCTGGTTACCTAATGACGTCAGTTTTATCCTAATGACGTCTTAGTTAATGTTTTTAGGTATTGATAAAAGTATTGATTTGTGATTTTTTTCTTCCTCTTTTTGATCTAGATTAAAATTGCAAGTTTCTTGTTTATGTTAGTTAAATAGTTAGGATACAATTAATTATGATACTTAATCACTCATTTAAAGTTTGTGTGACTGCAACCTGTGTATATTTTTGGGTAGTTTTACTTTGTTTATAGTGTTTTTTTTCTCTCTCTCTTTATTTCTTGTGTAGCTTTACTTTGTATACAGTCTATTTTTTTCTGTTTATTTTTATTATTGTATTTGTATTCCTGGTGTTGTTGAAGAGAAGGCCTGATGGCCTTAACTACACCAGAATAAATAAATAAATAAATAAATAAATAAATAAATAAATAAATAAATAAATAAATAAATAAATAAATAAATAAAACATAACATCACATCAATATAGTCTATGGACAACTAACCTCATCCCCGTACGCCATGAAACGTCTCTATAAATAAATTACCGTACATAAATTTGTGTTTTTTTTGTGGTAGTCTTGTTTTCCTTTATGTATTGGCATAGTCAATTCTTCACTTGCAATGATCGCACGGAATATTAGAGTTGCTGAAGGTTTAAAGTTATTGATCTTTCTAAACCAGGCCTGCACAAACAGCGCTCAACGAGCGCGCGCGCGCTCCTTCGGAGCGGGAGAGCGGTGTTTACCGCTCGCCGAAACGGAGAGGAAGATACGTCAGAATGACATAGACTTGCTATGGGTAGAGGAGAGGGAAACGATCACTCAGTTATCTAGTGGAGTGTAGTGTGTAGGCCTATTCTCAGTAACTGTTTCACGTTGCTTACCTACTGCTACAGTACAGTATGGAGGAATCTAAAAGACGGAACATAACATTTAACATTTAACGATTTACAGCTCGAACTTATTGATCTTCATTGTGACCTAAGGGCTAAAGATCGTTTGAATAATACTACTAGCCTGGTTGAGTTTTACAAGACTAAACATTAGCAATAATATCCACGACTACACAGGCTGGCTGTGAAAATGATTGCTATGTTTGGCTCAACATTTATATTTGTGAGCAACTGTTTTCTAAAATCAACTTTAATAAAGGCAGACATCGAACATCTGTAACTGATGTTTCATTACGATCAGTAGGCTGCTGTTCCTTTCAGCTGCCAACAGCATAAAACCTCGTTTTGATGTACTGATAAATAAAAATATAACAACATGATATTGTACATTTAAGGAGACACGGTACCGAGTTTTCGTCAATTTTGGTCAATGTTAAAAGTTATTTTTTTTACTGATAAACTTTAATGACTAGGAACAAACCCATGCACCATTTCATTGTAGGTAGTCTTAGCATCATTTTAAAAGTTTAAGAAGCAAATTATCTTTTTATGAGAAACAGATATTTGTTTACTAAAATTATAAACACTTTTTTATATTTTATTTTTTTCCGAATAAATTTTTCAGCATAACATTTTGAAAATAATTGTGCACATGTAACTCATCTACATCTATTCGATTTTAAAATTACAAAAACTACATTCAAAATTGTGGAGATTATAAATCTCAGTAGCGTGTCCCCTTAAGTAGCTATAGAATTTGTATTTTTTCTGTAAAATAAATATTTCTTTATTAATTAATAATAGTGCAAGATAGTTTTGTAAACACTGAACGGGAATTCATTTCATGAACACCTTGTGTATATTTTATACGAGATCACCCCTTCTTCCAGTCCACCCTTATACAGAGCGCAGCTAATATCTGCATTCCGCTCATGAGCTGTGAGCCGGCTCGGAGAGCGCAAACCTTGTGCAGGCCTGTTCTAATCTTTATCGAACTTAAAAGAATCAAAGCAAAAAAAAAAAATTTCTCGGCCTCTTAAGAATATATAGGTTACGTCCAAACCCATTACTTAAAGAAACTCAAAACTTCGCAAATGTGAACTTTGAATCTAAAGGGAAGGTTATTAGCTATACTGGGTGTTCAGTTCAAAATGTGTCTTGACTCGCTGTATGCCGTCATGTGGCTAGCTGATGAGCCTAGAGAATTCAGTCTTCCTACACTTCCGCAGCTCAGGTGTATAATCTAAGAGGCAGAGAAGTTGGCTAGCAAGTACGGCGTTCATTCTGAAGAGTACGTGCCGATACGTACGGTAACGCCGGTAGTGGCAGGAATGTGAACTGTCTGGAAATACGTACTGTCGTGATATGGGGAGAGGGTTAAGACGATTACTTACGTATTTGTTGACATTAACTTCGACGGTCAACATGGACACGGAACATTTGATTTGTGTTGTGGAATGTTACCGTACGCAACCGATGATAACAAATACCCTGCGTACGACTTTTTTTTTTTTTTTAATTTTCTTACCTGCACTTGCCTCTAGTATGCCTACTGTGCTTACGTAAACAACAACACACTGATTTTTTTTTTGTCAGGTTTCAGTTTTTCTGATTTCTGTTTACTAAACTAACACAAACACAACACCCATGCCCAAGACGGGACTCGAATCCACAACCCTTTGGACCAAGCCGTAGAGTCATTGCGTGACTCTACGGCTTGCGCCACCAGGGTCGGCAATTTGCCGGCGCAAAACACAGTTTGAAAGAGGTTATGGTAGCACACAGACCGTACAGACCGCCATCTGTTGCTACGACGTTCAAGTTATACCGTACACGTTCTCAAGTTCAGATTGAAGAACGCCTTAAATAATAGGCAACTTCTATAACATATAAACTGAAACTCGCTTCAAATCGGTGACCCAACAACAGTGACGTCATGACACACTTTGAAATGAACACCCAGTGGAGAACGACTAGCCATTGCGATGCAAAATATAAAACCTTTGAGCAATTTATTCACACTCGTGCACAGCTCAACGAAAGATTAAATTCTGTGTTGAATCATTACTTCATAGAAACTGTAAATTAGCAGCATTTCAAAGAACATTATACCTGACCAATACCTTGTCAGACTTCAAAAAGTATACACTTCAAATGTTGACAAGCATCCAAACAGAAATAAACCAGATGGCGGGCGTTACCTTTCTACGAATACGCTTTCATCTTGTAGGGAAGAGCGAATGCTTAAATTCGTGAATGAGAAACTTGGTGTCGCGTTCCGAGAGAGAAGCACAGATTAATGGTTCACGCAACAAAGCGCTCGGGGGATATTTACGGATGTGACACGGATGGAGCTAAGAGAGCATGCAGACAGCTACATAATTGTGAGCTGCGAGCTTTGTATTTCTCCAATTATGAAGCTGAGTCCTTTAAAGGCAAAAGGATGTATCATTCGCGAGAATGGATACGGATTAGTCTTTTCATGCTAGTGATACGAGTTCAGATCTCTGAGACAAGAGCGGAAATTACGAAGTTACTGAGTGAAATGATGTGTGCTGCCATTCTGAACCGTTTCGAGGAATAAACTACAGTATTACAGTTGCTCTTCCAGATGTATCCCGTTTCCATTTTTAACTCAGGATAAAACTGTACCACTACACCACTTTTTACCTAAACTACTTCCATATTTTCTGTCGGATGCTTTTCCAATTCACTGCGGGCTAAAGCAAGGACATGCACTATCACCTTCACTTTTTCACTTCGCTATAGAATATGCCATTAGGAAAGTCCAGGATAACAGAGAGGGTTTGGAATTGAACGGGTTACATCAGCTTCTTTTCTGTGAGGATAACTTGAGTATGTTAGAAGAATATCCACAAACTATTAGGGAAAACACGGAAATTTTACTTGAAACAAGTAAAGCGATAGGTCTGGAAGTAAATACTGAAAAGATAAAGTATATTATTACGTCTCGTGACCAGAATATTGTACGAAATGGAAATATAAAAATTGGAAATTTATCTTTCACAGAGGTGGAAAAATTCAAATAAATTGGAGCAACAGAAATGACACTAGGGAGTAAATTAAACGCAGAAAAAATATCGAAAATGTCTTTTATTATTCGGTCTAGAAGCTTTTGTCATCTAGTCTGCGGTCAAAAAATCTGAAAGCTAGAATTTATAAAACAGTTATATTACCGATTGTTCTGAATGGTTGTGAAACTTGCACTCTCACTTTAAAAAAGGGATATAGGTTAAGGATGTTTGAGAATAAGGTTCTTAGGAAAATATTTGGGGCTAAGAGGGATGAAGTTACAGGAGAATGGAGAAAGTTACACAACACAGAACTGCACGCATTGTATTCTTCACCTGACATAATTAGGAACATTAAATCCAGACGTTTAAGATGGTCAGGGCATGTAGCACACATGAGCAAAACCAGAAATGCATATAGAATGTTAGTTGGGAGACTGGAGGGAAAACGACCTTTGGGGATACCGAGACGTAGATGGGAGGATGATATTAAAAGGATTTGAGGGAGGTGGGTTATGATGATAGAAACTAGGTTAATCTTGCACAGGATAGGGACCGATGTCGGGCTTATGTGGGGCGGAAATGAACCTCCGGGTTCCTTAAAAGCCATTTGTAAGTAAGTAAGTAAGTAAGTAATGAACTTGCGGGATTCTTAAAAGCCATTTGTAAGTAAGTAATGAACTTGCGGGTTTCTTAAAAGCCATTTGTAAGTAAGGAAGTAAGTTAAATAAATAAATAAATAAATAAATAAATAAATAAATAAATAAATAAATAAATAAAAACTTAACAGCCCATATTTTAAAGGAAATGAATTAAAATTCTTGTATTCATTTATACGTAGATTTATGTCCAAGGGTATGTCCTTCACTGTAAACCGAGCATTCTCCAATAATACATATTTTCCCCTTTCGTATCTTGGGATCGAATCCGGGCCTCCTGAGTAGAAGACCAGCGGTCTAGCGCTTTGTACAGATGCGGCGAGTTTTGGACATTATGACGAGACTGTCGGCCTTGGTATAGCACTGGCCTTCTATGCTCGAGGTTGCGGGTTCGATCCCAGCCCAGTCGATGGTATTCTAGTGTCTTTAGATGCGACAGGCTCATGTCAGTAGATTTACTGGCATGTAAAAGAACTCCTACGGGACAAAATTCAGACACACCGGCGACGCAGTTGCAAGCGTCGTTAAATAAACCATGAATTGAATTTTTTGACGAGACTGGAATACTGTCTTCACTGTGGATGAAACTGGGCTTTTTTATATTCTACAAATGTCAAATAAATTTTTACTGCAAACGAATCTGTAGTAATAACACGTTTGTCTCTTTGCTCGAGTTATGTGTCGGTGTAGTACTAACATAGGTTGCGCGTTTGTGCATTCTCTGTGGTTCAATAGAGAAGACCAGTTTTACCAGCTCGCTGGTCAAACGCAGCAACCGGGCCGTGTAAGCACATTGATCCTCTCACATCAAACAGCCAAGCTGTCTCGTGTCCCTTCAGCTTTTTGACTCCTATGCGGCTTGCACAGCAATCACCACAAAACTGATTTACGAATACAAGCTCTGAGGACCCTGCAACACGTTTGGTCCACTTCCCTGGTGACGTTTGTGTACATGTTTACTGACTAGTTCATATACAGGCTTCTAGCTGCATGGAAAACAAACTTGTGGGTTGAAATAAAGCCACAAGCAAGATACGAAAGTTATGCCTCCACTCTCTTTTTTAACCTATCGATCCATAATGTTACAAATATCATTTGGGAACCACAAAATGTTTCTTACTTACTTACTTACTTACTGGCTTTTAAGAAACCCGGAGGTTCATTGCCGCCCTCATATAAGCCCGCCATTGGTCCCTATCCTGAGCAAGATTAATCCAGTCTCTACCATCATATCCCACCTCCCTCAAATCATTTTAATATTATCCTCCCATCTACGTCTCGGCCTCCCCAAAACGTCTTTTTCTCTCCGGTCTCTCAACTAACACTCTATATGCATTTCTGGATTCACCCATATGTCCTACATGCCCTGCCCATCTCAAACGTCTGGATTTAATGTTCCTAATTATGTCAGGTGAAGAATACAATGCGTGCAGTTCTGTGTTGTGTAACCTTCTCCATTCTCCTGTAACTTCATCCCTCTTAGCCCCAAATATTTTCCTAAGAACTTATTCTCAAACACCCTTAATCTCTGTTCCTCTCTCAGAGTCAGAGTCCAAGTTTCACAGCCATACAGAACAACCGGTAATATAACTGTTTCAGATTTTTTGACAGACTAGATGACAAAAGCTTCTCAACCAATAATAACAGGCATTTCCCATATTTATTCTGCGTTTAATTTCCTCCCGAGTGTCATTTATATTTGTTACTGTTGCTCCAAGATATTTGAATTTTTCCACCTCTTCGAAGGATAAATCTCCAATTTTTATAGTTCCATTTCGTACAATATTCTGGTCACGAGACATAATCATATACTTTGTCTTTTCGGGATTTATTTCCAACCCTATCGTTTTACTTGCTTCAAGTAAAATTTCCCGTATTTCCCTAATCGTTTGTGGATTTTCTCCCAACATATTCACGTCATCCGCATAGACAAGAAGCAGATGTAACCCGTTCAATTCCAAACCCTCTGTTATCCTGAAATTTCCTAATGGCATATTCCTGAGCGAAGTTAAAAAGTAAAGGTGATAGTGCATCTCCTTGCTTTAGCCCGCAGTGAATTGGAAAAGAATCGGATAGAAACTGGCCTATAAGGACTCTGCTGTAAGTATCACTAAGACACATTTTAATTAATCGAACTAGTTTCTTGGGAATACCAAAATCAATAACAATGTTAAAAACTTCTCCTTAACCTAGACATACGTCTTTTTGAAATCTATGAATAACTTATATACTGTACACTTATACTCCCAATTTTTCTCCAATATCTGTCGAATATAAAAATCTGATCAATAGTCTAACTATTACACCTAAAACCACATTGATAATCCCCAATTATTTCATCTAATCTTCTCAAAAGGATATTCGACAAAATATTGTAGGACGTCAACAAAAGTGATATTCCTCGAAAGTTACTACAGTTAGTCTTGTCCCCCTTCTTAAAAATAAGTACGATTATGGAAAAAGCTGAAAAATAGCGAAAAAAAATTGAAAGATTACCAATGTATTCACCCATATCGAACACATTACCATAAATCAGGGATCGACAAAATATTCTGGATCTGAAACTGTTCTTTACAAAATTAAAGTTGGAAAACATAGGCCCTAATTTTGTACAACACACTAAATGTCGACGACCCAAACATTGTCAGCACATATTTTTAAAATTTGCGCAAGTTAGGATATCAATCAATATGAAGAGAGAGAGAGAGCCAAAACATTCATTGACATAATTCACAACATAATACTGATGTTTATACATTATGTTTATGTTTATACTATTTCTAATAATTATTCTAATTATTTTCCATCAGTAATAGAAATTCGTAACCCTTACACAAAAATCTAGAACGAAAATATAATATTACTTTGCAACAGAAAGAGCTAAAATATGTGTAGCTCTTTATAACTGAGAAGGAGAGCTGTTACATAATTTTCGAACTCAGGACACATGTAAATTAATACTCCTATTGAATTAATGTTTTATTTCGGTGTTAATATTATGTTTCATTCACTAACATGGCTGCTTGTCTATGCGGATGACGTGAATATGTTATGAGAAAATCCACAAACAATTAGGGAAAACACGGGAATTTTAGTGGAGTTAGGTTTGGAAGAAAATCGAAAAGACATAGAATGATTATTCTCGTGACCACATTTGTACCAAATTTATCTTTTAAAGAGGTGGAGAAGTTCAAATATCTTGGAGCAACAGTAACAAATATAAATGATACTGAGGAAATTAAACACAGAATAAGTTTTGTTATTATTCGGTTGAGAAGCTTTTATCATCCAGTCTACTTCAAAAAATCTGTTATTTATAAAACAGTTATATTACCGGTTGTTCTTTATGGTTGTGAAACTTGGACTCTCACTTTGAAACTGGTTAAGTTTTGAGCAGTGCTTAAAAATATTTGGGGCAAAGGGATGAAGTTACAGGAGAATGGAGGAAGTTACACAACGCAGAACTGCACGCATTGTATTCTTCACCTGACATAATTAGGAACATTAAATCGAAACGTTTAAGGTGGGCAGGGCATGTAGCACGTATGTGTGAATCCAGAAATGCATATAGAGTGTTAGTTTGGAGGCAGGAGGGAAAAAGACCTTTGGGCAAACCGAGACGTAGATCGGAGGTTAATATTAAAATGGATTTGAGGAAGATGGGGTATGATGATAGAGAATGGATTAATCTTGGTCAGGATAGGGACCAATGGCGGACTTATGTGAGGACGGCAATGAACCTCCGGGTTCCTTAAAAGCCAGTAATTAAGTAAGTAAGTAAGTAAATAAGTAAGTAAGTAAGTATTCACTAACATGCAGTTAGCAAAAACGTGAATTCATTCTACCGCATTCCATTTATTGCAAATATGGCACAGACAAATTGTTGACACAATTATTTAATACATTTTATTATTTTGTTATTTATATTACATGCTCTCTAAAGTGGTTATTTTACAGAATCAAATGGCACTTATTTTAGCGATTGAATCCTATGATATCGCCATAGCAACACTTCAGCGAACTGAAAAACAAAACACGGTATCATACGATGAATACAAAAATCGTTGCAATTCTCTGAATGGGTAATGACCAATTATTATTGTTCATTACAAAATCAAACAACTCATTGGCGTCATACTGATATATGAATCACTGATATATGAATCGTTTCACTATCAATAATTGAAGAGCGTGGTCCATTTTTATGAAAGGCGTGGGCTAGTTTTTTTATCCAGCGTTCTGCGGACTGAACGAGCTTTCAATGACATGCCAAATAACGTAAACTTTTAGACAAGGATTGACATTGTTTTGGAAGAAAACTAGCATAAAATAATGATAGAGGTCTAAAAAAATTATATACAGAGTGGATGGTAACCTCTACACCAAAATGAAACTGGTAATATATTATCAGGAGAGATTTGAAAAATGTAAATAATTTTTTTTTCTCTCTAACATTCACCGTTTTAGAGGATATCGTTTTGTTTGCATGAAGCATTTGGCAACATCACGGCTACTGCAATAACTCTACCACATGCGGTCTGCACTCCTTACCTTCCCCTCCCCCTCTGCTATACTCAGTCGATGACACCCTGTATACAGGGTGTTAAAAAGTGTCCAATATTTTAGGAGGAGATAGTATGGATCAAAGCAAGAAAATCGTGTCAAATAAACATGGATTCTACAACACATACTTTCTAAGATCTAAACACTTGTTCATAGGAGGTGCTCAATGTGACGTCCATTTATGGCATTGCATTTTTGTGCCCTATAATACCAGATAATCATACCTTGACACCCTTGGCATGGAATACTGATACATCGCAAGGAATACTGAAAAGAAAAGTTTGGATGGGGATATGAGCAAATTTCAGCAGCATGTGTGGGCTGATGAAAATTCCCATGCACTTGAAGAAACAAGGCATCAGCACCGATTCTCAATCAACGTATGGGCAAGCGTTCTTGGCGATAGATTAAGGACCATACGTGCTACCACAGAGATTAACTGGGGCTCGTTATCAGGACTTTCTTATTAACGTATTACCTACCTTGCTGGAGTATGAGCCATGTCAGCAAAGACTACAGATGTGGTTCATGCACGATGGCACACCAGCACATTTTTTCCGCAATGAGCGTGAACACCTGACGCTGAATTTTCAGGACCGCTGGATTGATTGGGGTGGCCCCACACCTTGACCTGTTCGTTCCTCAAACCTAAATCCCCTAGGCTTTTGGTTATCAAGAACATCCAGGTCAATATCAAAGAGTGCGTGATTCCTTACGCTGAAGGGCAGAGGAATGCATTGCTATGAATGGACGTCACATTGAGCACCTCCTATGAACAAATGTACAAATCTCAGAAAGTATGTGTTGCAGGACCCATGTTCATTAGACTTTTTTTCTTGTTTTGATGCATACTAGCACTTCCTAAAATATTGGATACTTTTTTTAACACCCTGTATATGTAAATCTTAAAAATGACCAAATGGGCTGTGTGACTTTTGGGATCACGTTCTCCAATTGTATTGTCATCTCGACACTAGGCTTCATGGAATGATGAAGCGGTTATGAAGCAGTTAACGAGAAGGCTCCGTCTTGTTAAATTTAAATGTGGAAAGTATGAAGATCAGAAATCAATTTTCTTTTTTAATTTTAGACGTCTTTAAATTTCGAAACATGCTCACAATAACAATCACGAACACCATAAACCAGACGCCTCCAAAAAGCGTATCGTCATTCGTGCTCTCGATGCTGCCCGCCTAATACAGTGTGCTGTAAGGCTAGAGAAGGGGGAGAGACTAGTACCTCAACAGATAGGAGCGATCAGTGGGGGATCGCGGCAACGGTCTGCTTGAGTTTACAAATATCATCAAAAGAATAAGAAATATCATACGTTTGTATATTATTTTGACATACTATGAAGCTGGAGCCCCGTCTGTTGCTATAGACACAAGCCATTGCAAATTCAACCTCTTCTGTTCTATGGTGCCTTTCAGTGCCTGGAAAAGATCTTCTCCATTTGTATTTTGTAATTACAACTGGAAGACATTCAGACACAGTAAAATGTTCATTACCTCCTCGGATGAAAATGGCTAGGTGAGCTTTGTCATTTCTATCTGTGCTTTCGTCCAATGCAAGTGAGTAAGCTACAAGCTGGTTAATTGTGGTTTCGACTTCAAATTCAATTACATTTACATTCTTGAAATTCCTTCTCTGAACTGTAATTCCAAACAATTTAATTTTCTTAAACTTTGACTTTGTTCTGGACACAGTATTTTAGTAACGTCGTGTATGCACGATTTTACAAATGATGCTTCTGTAAAGGGCATCATTGATTTTCCAATATCCAAAGCTAAAACATAGCTAGCAAAAACCTTTTTTTTGTTCGTTTTTTTTGTTTTTGTTTTGTTTTGTTTTGTTTTTTTTGTGTACGACTGAGGACACGTGTCTGATTTGTGTTTGTATTTTCTTGTTTTATATTTATCAAAATATTTGTTGGCCTAAGCATTTCACCTAAAATTAAACGAAAAACTATATGTTTGTCATGCGGAACTGGGTGTAAACGTTTTGTAATATACTGATTATTATGTATAGCCAACAGTTATACAGATAACCCCAAAATAAACTATTTTCACATGTCTAACATGCCTGTAATTGTGTGATATTCTTTGTGAAGAGTCGAGGATTGTCTCGCATGTTGAATTTTAACACACCATTAAGAATTTTCGAACAAATTAAGCATTTCACATTCTCCCCACTAACACAAAAATTTATCTTCCTATTCATCCTTGAATGTACTAGGTCCAAGATTAGAAGACATTGAGAAACGGTGGAACACTTCAACCAACACAGTGATAATGGCAGTCCGCCACTGCTCTTCGTTTACGCATAGACATTGAGTATAGTACAGGTGGGGATGGGTGAGGCGGAGCGCGCTCATTACGTACTGGCTTCGGTTCCGTTCAGGGGCTTACTCGCGAGTACGCTTTTGGAGACGTCTGCCATAAACGTTTCACGCAATTACAGGTGGGTCATTCCATACAAAATTGTTAGAATATGCTAGCGATGTCATTTTTTGAGGCTTTTTAATATAATAATGTTATTATGAAAACAAATTAAACTTCCAAGTATGACCATCATATCATTAATATTTTAATCATACGGATGACTAAAAAATGGATGGCAGTTACATGTTATTTAAAATATTCTAGACATCCTATATGAAGTGTCATCGAAACTAAACAGACGCCATTGTAAACCTGAATAACCATATATTAATACCTTAAAGACTAATCCGAATAATATTAAGGCATGCTCATAAAAACATCTCATAGAAAAAAGAAATAGTTTTATATTCCAATGCAACAAATTAAATTCATGCGAATTTCATTCGTATTAAATAAAATCTTGTTCCTAATCCATCTCCCAAGTTTTATGATTTTATCTAAAAAAAACCTATGAATAATTAAATCAATAAAATTGTTAATTTTTCTTCCGACAGTTGAAAATCGCTTGCTACGTGTGGCGGTCGCAGCGTTCACGAGACTTCGTAACGAAGAGTAATCTCAAACGTCCGTCTCCCTGACCTTGATCGCGCAACATTCTGTACGACGGGAAAGCCTACCTTCTGAGCTCCTTTGTTCCAGTGAGTTATTTTTATTAAAAGCTGACATGATATTTAAATCAAGATTCTGAAATTTTCACAGTGGAATCAATATACCCTAAAGAATTAAACACATGATTTTTCGTCTGTAAAAATTAATTGCATTTTCTGTTCTATATTTTTTAAATTATTTTACGGTGGGTAAATATTAAAAAAATTATATATATATATATATATTTTTTTTTTTACTTTAAGGGCATTTATAAACAAGTCCGTCCTATTTCGAATCGCATTGAAATGATTTTTTCATCTTTCTTTATATAGTAAGAACATTTCGACGAATAAAACAGTGTTCTTTGTTAAACCAATATTTTAAATTCTGATTGCTGCCAAACTATGAAAGGTATAAATAGAATATTGCTTGCAATTCATATTTAGAACATACAAAATAACCTCTACATTATTTTTAACTTTTGAGGCATCATGACTCAAAAACATACTTTTTTGCTTGGAATGACCCAGGTATTAGGTAAATTCCTTGTCACTTTTTAAAGACAATCAAGATTCAGAAAAATTCTGTAACTCTAATGCAGTTCTGAATTCCAATCGCATTTACACATGTATAAGTTTTCGTCCACAAAGTTCTTCTTTAAGCAGTTCCTTGGGATATTCAGTCCGGCAGATTTTCGCCTTCACTTCTTTTAAAGTCCGTTCGAGTGAGAAATCCTCTTGGGAGACCGCAAAGAGCTGGAAAGAAACCCAGGTCCCGTCTTCTAGGGAAAAATATCGCCCACGTCCTTCTTTGAAAAGAGCAAACGGTGAAGTTTTTGGTTAATTAACTGCTCACGTATTCATAACTTCTCCTAATTCAGGAACTTCAAACGTAATTGTGAATGGACATGTAAACGCTTGTGAAGCAGAAAGAAACCGGTGGAAACGTCCAGCACTGCAGAATCCAATGCTCAGTCTTCATAGCCTGAAACTGCTCCTTAAGGAGACATTATGGTGAAATAATGCTAAAAATAGAAAAATCCACTTTTTTGTCGTTATGATCATAATTATATTAGAGACTGTGAAATGAAGCTTTCTTGGAAAGAGTCGTTTAAGAAAGAATGATGCTGAAACTGATCATGAAGAGGAAAAGGAATTGGTTGGGTCACTATACTAGACGGCATTTCGGAAGGCGGTTAGCTTCTATATGCGCCGTAGCATTTCTGGTATGTGACGTCATAAGCTTGTACAGTAGAACCAATCAGAATCAGTCTATAACAAGTACTTCCCGAGTTCGTTTGTTCACGTGTGAGTGTTTCAATACATTGAATAAGTAAAACCAACATTTATTTGTGTGTGCAAGATAAATAAATGGAAGAAGAGACTGTGAAAAGACAAGTATTGCACAGGCAGGCGCGGAAAATATTGTTTAAGGCGTAAAATTATTTTAAAAACGTTAACGAACAGGACGCTGTCGGCCATCTTGATACTGGCTGCAACGTTGCCAACGAGCAAGAAACGACTGCAGAAGCATGTGGTGTGGGATTGAGAACAGTGCAAAGAATATTGTTAGTGAAGGAAAGAGGGTTTGTTTGGTGTCATGCTTACAGTAACCAACGGCTAAAGTCATTATTGTCTTTTGATAATTTAAATTCTCTCCTGCGCTATTTGTATTGCACGTACTCGTGAAGTACGATGTGGCAATGTTGTACGCTGCCTTGCTCTCTCTATCTGTCTCTCGACGCAAACGCTAGCAGACTACCGACTTCCGAATTGCCGTCGACTCTAGTTAAGAAGAAACTGCCTACTGAAGGATGCACTGGAAGGAATGGTGAACGGGAGAAGAGTTCGGGGCAGAAGAAGATATTTTATTTATTTTATTGGGTTATTTTACGATGCTGTATCAACATCTCAGGTTATTTAGCGTCTGAAAGAAATGAAGGTGATAATGCCGGTGAAATGAATCCGGGGTCCAGCACCGAAAGTTACCCAGGATTCACTCGTATTGGGTTGAGAAAAAAAAACCTCAACCAGGTAATTTTTCCCGACCGGGATTCGAAACCGGACCACCTAGTTTCGCGGCCAGACGCGCTAACCGTTGCTCCACAGGTGTGTACAAGAAGATATCAGATGATAGACGACATTAAGATATATAAATCATATGAGGAGACAATGAGGAAGACAGAAAATAGGAAAGACTGGAGAAAGCTGAGTTTGCAGTGAAAGACCTGAACATTGAATTGAATGATAATCAAATGTGGCCAGAGAAGAGTGAGTTGAGGGAATTGTTTAATGTTTTTTTCTCGACTCAAAAATTTTTAGGCAGCTTATTGAATAAATAAAAGCTCCTTGCAGAACAGTTATTGTCAGATTGGTCTGAAACTTCTCACAGAGGTCAATGAAATGTCAATAAATAAAATTTAATTATCGTTAATATGAAATATAAAGTTCCTTCGGGACATTTTCATATAGTACTTAGATTAAAATATGCTGTAATGTTAAATTCATGAAATTTGAAAATTTATTGTGACTTTCTATTTAGACTGAGCTCAGAAAGCCAACTAACACTTATTCCCATGAATATTTTCAAGTTTTGAAGAAATATGAACTAAAATTTCCTTCTCCTTTTCCTTCTCCTTCTCTTCCTTCTTCTTATACTTCTCCTCCTTCTTCTTCTCCTTCTCTTCTTCCTTCATCTACTTCTACTCCTCTTTCTTCTTCTCCTCCTTGTCCTCCTCCTCTTCCTTCTTCTCCTTCTCCTCTTCCTTCTTCTTCTACTTCTACTCCTCCTTCTCTTCTTCCTTCTTCTCCACCTCCTTTTCTCCTCCTCCTTCTCCTCTTCCTTCTTCTTGTCCTCCTCCTCTTCCTTCTTCTCCTTCTCCTCTTCCTCCATCTTCTACTTCTACTCCTCCTTCTCTTCTTCCTTCTTCTTCTCCACCTCCTTTTTCTCCTCCTCCTTCTCCTCTTCCTTCTTCTTGTCCTTCTCTTCCTCCTTCTTCTTATCCTTCTTGTACTTCTCCTCATCCTTCTTCTTGTCCTCCTTCTCTCTTCCTTCTTCTACTTCTACTCCTCTTTCTTCTTCTCCTTCTTCTATTTTTCCTTCTTCTCCTCCTTCTCCTCTTCCTTCTTCTCCTCCTTCTCTTTGTCTTCCTTCTTCTTCTCCTCCTCTTCCTTCTTCTCCTCCTTCTCCTTGTCTTCCTTCTTCTTCTCCTTGTCTTCCTTCTTCTTCTCCTCCTTCTCCTCTTGCTTCTTCTCTTTCTCCTTCTCCTCTTCCTTCTTCTCCTCCTTCTCCTTGTCTTCATTCTTCTTCTCCTTGTCTTCATTCTTCTTCTCCTCCTCTTCCTTCTTCTCCTCCTTCTCCTAGTCTTCCTTCTTCTTCTCTCTCCTTCACCTTGTCTTCATTCTTCTTCTCCTCCTCTTCCTTCTTCTCCTCCTTCTCCTTGTCTTCCTTCTTCTTCTTCTTCTCCTCCTTCTCCTTGTCTTCCTTCTTCTCCTCCTTCTCCTTGTCTTCATTCTTCATCTCCTCCTCTTCCTTCTTCTCCTCCTTCTCCTTGTCTTCCCTTCTTCTCCTCCTTCTCCTTGTCTTCCTTCTTCTTCTCCTCCTTCTCCTTGTCTTCATTCTTCTTCTCCTCCTTCTCCTTGTCTTCATTCTTCTTCTCCTCCTCTTCCTTCTTCTCCTCCTTCTCCTTGTTTTCCTTCTTCTCCTTCTCCTCTTCCTTCTCTCCATCTCCTTGTCTTCCTTCTTCTTCTTCTTCTCCTCCTCCTCCTTCTCCTCCTTCTCCTT
The DNA here is from genome assembly GCA_025594305.2 of Periplaneta americana. Taxonomy (NCBI): domain Eukaryota; kingdom Metazoa; phylum Arthropoda; class Insecta; order Blattodea; family Blattidae; genus Periplaneta; species Periplaneta americana. Next base: position 70,964,286 of record JAJSOF020000038.1, on the reverse strand, counting down.
GTCTTCCTTCTTCTCCTCCTTCTCCTCTTCTTCTTCTCCTCCTTCTCCTTCTCTTCATTCTTCTCCTCCTCCTGTTTGTCTTCCTTCTTCTCCTTCTCCTTACTTCTTCTTCTACTTCTCCTCCTCTTCTTCTACTTCTCCTTTCCTTCTTCTTCTCTCTTTTCTCCTTCTCCTGGCATTCCTGTTTAGACACTTTTATCTGTTTCCGTTCACTGTTTTACCCATCTTGTTTGTGGTCTTCCCTGATCTCTTCGTCCTATTGGTCCCGAATAACGGAAACTTTGCATTCTTTCAACATGTTATTTTCATTTCTCTCTGTATCATACTATTTCTGGTACTACCTTTATTTTTAACTTTTAATTTTGCTCTAATATCTTTATTCCTCTTGTAGTCTGATCTTGTAAATCCTAAAGTTGATCTCAACTGATTGATTAATTTCATTAAGGATAGTAAACTAGGCATTACTTCTCTGTGAGCATGTTCGTGCTGAACACATCTGAATCCTAAAGTTAAGCCTGTCTCGTGACGGTTCTATGCCAGTCCATCTGATCTGCTCTGTGATTTCCGTCCAAGACAAGCGGACTGCTTTGATGTTCCAACTTTAGCTACCAACTGTGGCTGCTTGCCTAAATTACGGGGTAGAGGTGGGCGACCCTTCGTGTATGGAGGAAGCGGTACAGCACGGAGCCCTTTGATTCAGAAGTAACATGAGTTGCCGCGAGTCAATAGGCAAACCTGTGTCCACCAAGTTCTGCCTCATTTGCAGGTCCTAATGCCAAAGCAAATATGCTTTCAATCACTGTAAATGATGACCAAGAAGAGATAGAGACGGCGCAAAAACGGAAAAGAAGTATTAGATGTGAAGCTTCTACGAGTGACAGGAATCAAACTTCTTAACCTATGAATATGGAGTAATGTTTTTAAATGTTTGTGCAATGAGAAACGATTAATTAGGGTTGAAATCAACAGTTTATACTCAATACTTTTCAGAATTTTAATGCGAAACAATTCTGTATCCCAGACGTAAAGAATGGTAAGTCCAAATGTATCAACTTCAAGATTATAAAGTTACTCATTTCCTTAGGATGAGATCTATCTGAAGGCATACAATAATAATAATAATAATAATAATAATAATAATAATAATAATAATAATAATAATAATAATAATAACTTACTGGTTTTTAAGGAACCCGGAGGTTCATAGCCGCCCTCACATAAGCCCGCCATTGCTCTATATCCTGAACACGATTAATCCAGTCTCTACTATCATATCCCACCTCCCTCAAATCCATTTTAATATTATTTTCCCATCTATGTCTCGGCCTCCCCAAAGGTATTTTACCCTCCGGCCTCCCAACTAATACTCTATATGCATTTCTGGATTCGCCCATACGTGCTACATGACCTGCCCATCTCAAACGTCTGGATTTTAAGTTCCTAATTATGTCAGGTGAAGAATACAATGCGTGTAGTTCTGCGTTCTCCATTCTCCTGTAACTTCATCCCTCTTAGCCCCAAATATTTTCCTAAGCACCTCATTCTCAAACACCCTTAATCTCTGTTCCTCTCTCAAAGTGAAAGTCCAAGTTTCACAGCCATGCAGAACAACCGGTAATATACGGTAACTGATTTATATATTCTAACTTTCAGATTTTTGACAGCAAACTAGAAGACAAAAGCTTCTCAACCGAATAATAACAGGCATTTCCCATATTTATTCTGCGTTTAATTTCCTCCCGAGTGTCATTTATATTTGCTACTGTTGCTCCAAGATATTTGAATGTTTCCACCTCTTCGAAGGACAAATAATAATAATAATAATAATAATAATAATAATAATAATAATAATAATAATAATAATAATAATAATAAGAATAATAGAGTAATTAACAATAACTACATGTCTTATTATTTACAACATCCCCTCTTTATGCTGCCATGTGTTTTCTACATGATTCAATAATTTATCAAATAGTATATGTTTCTACTGAAAATCTCGCATATTATGTTGGTAACTAGGATTAGTATCATCTAACACATACTCACTGGCTTTTAAGGAACCCGGAGGTTCATTGCCGCCCTCACATAAGCCCACCATTGGTCCCTATCCTGAGCAAGATTAATCCAGTCTCTACCATCATATCCCACCTCCCTCAAATCCATTTTAATATTATCTTTCCATCTACGTCCCGGCCTCCCAAAGGTCTTTTTCCTCCGGCCTCCCAACTAACACTCTATATGCATTTCTGGATTTGCCTATACGTGCTACATGCCCTGCTCATCTCAAACGTCTGGATTTAATGTTCCTAATTATGTCAGGTGAAGAATACAATGCGTGCAGTTCTGTGTTGTTTAACTTTCTCCATTCTCCTCTAACTTCATCCCTCTTAGCCCCAAATATTTTCCTAAGCACCTTATTCTCGAACGCACTTAACCTCTTGTTTCTCCTCAAAGTGAGAATCCAAGTTTCACAACTATAAAGAACAACCGGTAATATAACTGTTTTATAAATTCTAACTTTAAGATTTTTTGACGACAGACTGGATGAAAAAAAGCTTCTCAACCGAATAATAACACCCATTTCCCATATTTATTCTGTGTTTTATTTCCTCCCGAGTATCATTTGTATTTGTTACTGTTGCTCCCAGATATTTGAACTTCTCCACCTCTTCCATGGATAAATTTCACATTTTTATATTTATATTACGTACAATATTTTCGTCACGAGACATAATCATATACTTTGTCTTTTCGGGATTTACTTGCAAACCTATCTCTTTACTTGCTTCATGTAAAATTCCTGTGTTTTCCCTAATCGTTTGTGGGTTTTCTCCTAACATATTCAAGTCATCCGCATAGGCAACACTAGTTTCCATAAATTCATTTTTATCAGAAAAGGTTTTTTCATTAGCCAGTCACGAATAACACACCTAAATGCATTAAAATTAACAATATGTGCACTATGAGCAAGTTTGTTAAACATAGACAATGCAATTGATGTAAACCATTGTTCAGATATGGCTAATATAACCCTAGGGATCGCAAGGTGATAATTGTTTCTTGTGCCATACTGATGAACGATGATTAATACCGGTATTACTAATTAATTATTAATTCACAAATCTAGGTACTTGCATTTTCATCAGTGTACTTTACTGCAAACCGAAACTATTGATGTCAACATAACAGTTAGGGGAGAATCGGGTAGTATCGCACATCGGGTAATATCGGACAGTGAGTTTCTTTCATCTACCACACGATGATAGTACCTGATTGACATGGTAACGTTTCTGTGATGTCGCATAGAGAAACGTAACCATGTCATTCAGGTACTACCATATGGTGGTAGATGAAAGAAACGCACTGTCCAATATTACCCGATGTCCGATACTACCCGCCTCTCCCCTAACTGCCAGCTGTAGTATTTTTCAGTACCCGAAATTCAAAACGAAGTTGGTAAAAGAAAATTCAACCAGAGCACTATAAAATCACTATAATCCACTAGCATATGTAGTAATAGAGGAAAAATGGTTAGGTTTCACTCTTAGGGTATTAAGTAAGCTGACCCGGCCTATAGAGCAGTTATTTGAAATATTTCAACATACTTACCTAGTAAAATCAACTATGACTGGTTTACAGCCAATAAACTAGCATTAAACATTAATAAAACTAACCACTTCAAATTTAATATCTGAAACATTGGACACAACTATCAACAATATACCTCTACTAGAAACATCAACAACCAAATTTCTTGGTTTGCATATTAATAATACAATAAATTGGAAAAATCATATCAAAGAAATAACCCCAAACTTAGCTCAGCATGCTTCGCAATTAGGTGGTTACAACAATTTCTAAACAGCAGTATCTTAAAGACAATATATTTTGCCAATTTTCTTTCCATTATGTCCTACGGAATAATATTTTGGGGAAATTCTGCAGATAGTAAAAATACATGTATATTCTTATTACTAAAAAGAACCATTACAATAATAGTTGGAGCAAAGGCTAAAGAATCATATAGATTATATTAAAAAATTAGAGATTGTAACCTTAACAAATCAATACATATACTCTATAATAAATTTCCTCTTATGTAATAAAGAAAATTTTCCAACTAACTCAGCCATACATAGTATAAATACCCGCAGAAAGAATGATTTTCATACGCCTTCATCAAATTTATCATGCTATCAAAGGGGAGTACGTTACATGGCGATAAAAATGTTCAATAGTCTTCCTGAAGACATTAAGAATCATAGCCAAAATCCTGCATTATTTAAGGTAAAACCAAAAAATTACTTAATATCTCACACTTTCTATTCTGTAGATGAATTCTTGACATTTCACAGCACTGTGTAAATATTTTAATACTATTAAATGGTAAACATATTACATTGTATAAAATATTATTGTTATTAAGGTATTAATTCTGTACATATTTCACATTTGCATTTTATATGTATTGCATTTATACTTAAACGTAAGAATTGGACATGTTCTTTATTCTATGCTATAAAGCAAATGTAAGAATATTATGGAACGAATAAATCCATCCATCCATCCATCCATCCATCCATCCATCCATCCATCCATCCATCCATCCATCCATCCATCCATCCATCCATCCATCCATCCATCCATCCATCCATCCATCCATCCATCCATCCATCCATCCATCCATCCATCCATCCATCTATCTATCTATCTATCTATCTATCTATCTATCTATCTATCTATCTATCTATCTATCTATCTATCTATCTATCTATCGTAGCGGCCGTTTACTGTAACGACGAAAATATATGCTATCGTGCAAAAATCAGAGTTACCCGTTCTCCTGAAGAGCAGAAATACATTAAAACATCTAAAATTTCAATAATACACATTCAAATCAACTATTAATCTTATAGTGACGCAGTTCCAAAATACATCACACTTTTGTTGGAACAGATGTGTCTGCAGCGGTAGCTGCAATGTCAAATATATCGATCCCGAATCATAGAGGTGAGCACACGGCCCTTCCAATCCCAAGACAAGGTGACAAATGCTCCACATTTGTTTCTGTGGATTCTGTGTCACATGCAATCCTGTAACATCGATTTGTCACGACCCTGTAGAGAAAATCTCTCTGAGAAAGGTAAAAGCATTGCACGTGTGCTCGTCCAATTCCTTTAAAGCAGGCAACCCTGTCTGCTTCCACATATCTTCTGAAATAAAAGTGTGTGCGTTCGACTCTGAACCAGTTCGAGTCGTATCTCAGTCAGAAAGGATTTTTACTCAGAGAAATGGGTTCGATCTTAATAATTTTTATCCAATTTTCAGTTCACAAAGCCTATTTGGTCTAATTTTTATAAAATTACGGTTCTTTTACCTCCATTTCCATAGAAACGGAGCTTCATTTTTATAAGCTCTAAGGTGCTGTTATATGAACAATTTAACCTTAGATTAAGACTAAATTAAACTTCAGTTATACGTAATGCGAATTTTTGTTGCTTAAATACTAACTTTAACGGAAGAGGATGGTATTTTTTTAAACTTTTTCCTATTTTGTGTTAAATATTAATTTTTGTATGTAGAGAGCTCATAGCTGTAGCAACTCAACCAAAAATAAATATTTTGAAAAAATATTTGGGGGCCCAGATTTGAAAAAATATATACCCAATGCAGAATTTTACTCAAACCGATATATCTAAATCATTTTTAAAGATAGATTCATCTAGTTTCTTGCAATGTACTTGCAAAACCATGTTCTACAAACTATCTGTAACAGAATTGTGATATTAGTCCCTAAGTTTGTAAAGTAAACAATTAAAATTTAATAACACTTTTCTGATTTACTTTCTTGCAAACAAACGGACGCATTTTTTAAATGAAATCAATTAACAACATTCTGTTACAGAGAAAAGTTTCCTAATAATCTAAAGAATGTGTCTTCTAAACTTCATGCATGTATCTTTAATAGTTCAGAAATTCAATCCATTTTTGTCTAGCAATGTAGCAAAAAAATGAAGTTACCATAAACCGATAGAAGGGGGCGTATGATTTTAAAAATCCACAGCGCAGGAAGTTTAAAAATGGCGTCTTAACATCCGATAAGGCACAAATACCCACGAAATGTTATGCAATGCATTCCACACATATTAAAGAGTATTTTTAAAGATTTTTTTAAATTCAATTTACCGGAAACAACAATAAAAGGGAGTGAGTGATTTAAAAATGCATAACGGAGGATGTTTAAAAATGGCGTCTCAACATCCGATAAGGGCACAAAATATTATGCTATGCATTCCACACATATCACAGAGCATTTTAAAGACAACTTTTGTTGTTGAAAATTTACTCATTTTTCACCAAAAAAATACTTACCATCCTCTCTCCTTAAGTTATATCGTCTTAATTTCAAGTCCAATATACCTGACGAATCTTAAGATAATCATATAACTTTTGTTGACGTCGTACAAAATTTTGTCGAATATCCTTTTGAGAAGATTAACTCCATATGTAGATGAAATTATTGGGGATCATCAGTGTGGTTTTAGGCGTAATAGATCGACTATTGATCAACTTTTTTCTATTCGACAGATATTGGAGAAAAAAATGGGAGTATAAGGGTACAGTACATCAGTTATTCATAGATTTAAAAAAGGCGTATGACTCGGTTAAGAGAGAAGTTTTATATAATACTCTTATTGAATTTGGTATTCCCAAGAAACTAGATCGATTAATTAAAATGTGTTTTAGTGAAACTTACAGCAGAGTCCGTATAGGCCAGTTTCTATTTGATGCTTTTCCAATTCACTGCGGGCTAAAGCAAGGAGATGCGCTTTCACCTTTACTTTTTAACTTCGGTCTAGAATATGCCATTAGGAAAGTTCAGGATAACACAGAGGGTTTGAAATTGAACGGGTTACATCAGCTTCTTGTCTATGCGGATGACGTGAATATGTTAGGCGAAAATCCACAAACGATTAGGGAAAACGCGGAAATTCTAGTTGAAGCAAGTAAAGCGATAGGGCTGGAAATAAATCCCGAAAAGACTAAGTATATGATTATGTTTCATGACGAGAATATTGTAAGAAATGGAACTACAAAAATTGGAGATTTATCCTTCGAAGAGGTGGAAAAATTCAAATATCTTGGAGCAACAGTAACAAATATAAATGACACTCGGGAGGAAATTAAACGCAGAATAAATATGGGAAATGCCTGTTATTATTCGGTTGAGAAGCTTTTGTCATCTAGTCTTCTGTCAAAAAAATCTGAAAGTTAGAATTTATAAAACAGTTATATTACAGTTGTTCTGTATGGTTGTGAAACTTGGACTCTCACTTTGAGAGAGCAACAGAGATTAAGGGTGTTTGAGAATAAGTTTCTTAGGAAAATATTTGGGACTAAGAGGGATGAAGTTACAGGAGATTGGAGAAAGTTACACAACGCAGAGCTGCTCGCATTGTATTCTTCACCTGACATAATTAGGAACATAAAATCCAGAAGTTTGAGATGGGCAGAACATGTAGCACGTATGGGCGACTCCAGAAATGCATATAGAGTGTTAGTTGGGAGGCCGGAGGGAAAAAGACCTTTGGGGAGGCCGAGACGCAGATGGGAAGATAATATTAAAATGGATTTGAGTGAGGTAGGATATGATGGTAGAGACTGGATTAATCTTGCTCAGGATAGGGACCAATGGCGGGCGGCAATGAACCCTACGGGTTCCTTAAAAGCCAGTAAGTAAGTATATCTATTAATTTGAGAAAAATTCGTTCCGGCACCGGGAATCGAACCCGGGATCTCTCAGCTATTTTATATAAAACTTCTCTCTTAACCGAGTCATATGCCGTTTTGAAATCTATGAATAACTGATGTACTGTATCCTTATACTCTCATTTTTTCTCCAATATCTGTCGAATACAAAATATCTGATCAATAGTCGATCTATTACGCCTAAAACCACACTGATGATCCCCAATATTTTCATCTGCGATTACACTATATAAATCAATAAAAGTTTCTACAACTTGAATGTGTATTTGTATGGAGCACTCATTCATCGGAGATGAAATGGCAGACCTGGACTAAGCAAACAATTCCAAAGCCGCCGTTGCTATGTATTGTTATGCAGCGTTGTATTATGTAAATGTACCATACATTTTGCTCCACCTTGTATTATCACCAAATACCTTACTATAATAATACCAGACAGCTACCAGTTTCACATGCGAACGACGATGGTGCTGCTACCTACCTGCCGGGATGGAGATACTCGCGAAACAAGCTGTAATCAACTGCAATGTATATTGTTGCTGGGATACTTAATTTGTTAATAGTTTTATGAATTAGTACTAGTATTAAAATGTCAGGGTGTATAATAATATGTGCTGTTTATAATTGTGACAATTGCAGCATTACAAATTGCTCCAAATCGTACTTTCGATTTCCGACAGTTCATAAAACGTAAGTCAACAACATTCTTTAGAAGGCCTAATTCCTTCGTCTTTGTGTTGATAGAAAAATACAAATTATATTTTTATTTAGACCTAATAAATAAATAGAAGTTGAAATGTATTGGATTTTAAGGTTTTATCAAATTAAGTTTCATTGTTCTCCACATGCCTTTACTAATTATTACAAGCATCAGATTACTATCAATTTTATCTATGCAGTTGTCAGCAATGCGTATATAAAACATTACTGTAAATTCATTCCTAGTATCAGATTGATTTTGTCTCGGTAAACCAAAGAAAATAGTAATATACGTTACAAGAGCGATTTGTTGACGTTTTCATGGTCGAGGAAAAGATTGAAAAAGCGAAACGTAGTTGAGCTTTTTTAATTTCCAAGAACATGAAAACAAACATACCGCTCGTGTATCGTACATTATTTTGTGCGAAGATAGTTTATTACATATCTGAAAGACGAATTTCTAATTAGTTGCAATGAAATCTCCATGTTGGTTTCTGTTTAATGACGGCAACTTCGGAAAACCAAATATCTTTCTTCAACATTGTTGCTATAAAATGTTTTCTGTATTTACTATACTCCAGCAGGCCGTGACATACGTCTGTCTTTTTGTTCCCCAGTCTATAAATGCGAACTTAAAACAAACGGTAAGGATATGTAATGATTTATTTTTCATTTTAATATTTTAACAATATTATTTATATAACATATTGCAGTAATAACATCGGCATCTGTAATCTTGTTGATTTTTTCACGGCTTCCTTAATGTTACTTGTATCAGGAATGCAATAAGTTTCGTGGAGTAGTAGACTTTACTTAATTTTTGCAAATATTTAAAAACAATAATTAACATTGCAATTTAGGTGAAATTGCAGTGGTAAGTTTCAATTTATAATTGTTACTATGTTAAACGTCTCTAAAAATAATATGTTAAAAGCCTAAAGCAGTAAAATGAATGTCGCGCTTAAGGGGTAAGAAGAGGGAAATTGTTATGTGTGTGTTACGTTGGGAATACTGAATGTGGTATTTCACACTTACCGCGTCTTGGTTCTGTGCGGAAAACAAGCAAATACGCACGACCTCGCACAAAATATGTAACAATTAATTACAAAAAGTAATATGAAGTATGCAATATTTCTCATAATATGCAGCTTTGATATAAGATAATAATTTTACATTAAATATTATTCAACATTTCTTAAGTGTTTCATATATAATTCCACTTTACTAACTCACGTTTTAAACAATAGTCCGAATCTCGCAATGTTAATATTTGTATATGTGGACGTAATTCCATCCCTCTCCGCTAGATGTCAGGTCCGCGACATTTCGCACTCACGCTAATGTTGTTAGTATACAGCTGTCCGGTATTAGTATAGCAAGGCATTTGTTATCACTAATAAGCCACTAATCGTAACTATCACACGTTATTATTACTATGTACCACATTCCTGAAAATGAAAGAGGAAAATAAAACATCAATAAAAATAAGATTAAAAACAGTTCGTTTTAAGTCCGATAAGATTACGGAAAAGTAATGTATACCGAATCATCCATCTAATGTACAGCAATTGTCTAGGTATTTATCGTACTCGGAATAACACAGATTCGTTGCAATGAATAATCGGTAATTCTGTCCTAAAAATTCCCAGTCGCACTTGACCGCCCTCTCCGATTTACCTCATGACCCTACAGTACTTAGCGTGTGTACAATTACGTAGTCACTTGCCGCAACTTGTACAGGTACGAGCTGAACGTTTGTATCAAGCGATCGTCCAGGGATAATGCATGTCAGCGATCCCTTGCGTGTATTATACGATTTGCTAGAAATGTTGCGCTTATACAGAGTGACCCGTAAGTAATGTCATTAATTTCAGGGGTTATTCTTTGAGATATTTCAAACAAACAAAATTTAATACAGTTTTGCTCGTTTTTGCTTCCTTTTCGAAATAAAAATTGAATCGCTTATTATTGAAAGGTCAAATGTCCATTTCTTTGACAAACTGACTTATGACCACCATCATGATATTCTTCTTACTGTATCGCACCGTTTGCTGAAGAAAAGGCACTAGTGTGTGCACTCTACCGAGTGTTACAGTGTAAAGAAGTTTGGTTTTGTAATGAAAGGGCACGTGTCCAGGACATTTATTTATTTATTTATTTATTTATTTATTTTATTTTATTTATTTACTTATTTATTTTTATTTAATTATTTATTTATTTCTTTTATTTTTTTATTAGCTTATTATTTATTTATTTACTTATTTACTTATTTATTTACTAATTTACTTACTTATTTATTATTTGCTTACTTATTTATTTATTTACTTACTTATTTACTTAATTATTTATTTAATTATTCACTTATTTATTTAGTTATTTATTTACTTACTTATTTACTTAATTATTTATTTAATTATTTACTTACTTATTTATTTATTTAGTTACTTATTTATTTATTTAGTTATTTACTTATTTATTTATTTATTTACTTATTTATTTATTTACTTACTTATTTATTTATTTATTACTTATTTAATTATTTATTTATTCATTTTATTTTTTATTTACTTATTTACTTATTTATTTACTTATTAACTCCGTACGTAGATGAAATTATTGGGGATCATCAGTGCGGTTTTCGGCGTAATAGATCGACTATTGATCAGATTTTTGTATTCGGCAGATAATGGAGAAAAAATGGGAGTATAAGGGTACAGTACATCAGTTATTCATAGATTTCAAAAGGCATATGACTCGGTTAAGAGGGAAGTATTATATGATATTCTTGTTGAATTTGGTATTCCCAAGAAACTAGTTCGATTAATTAAAATGTGTCTCAGTGAAACATACAGCAGAGTCCGTATAGGTCAGTTTCTATCTGATCCTTTTCCAATTCACTGCGGGCTAAAGCAGGAGATGCACTATCACCTTTACTTTTTAACTTCGCTTTAGAATATGCCATTAGGAAAGTTCAGGATAACAGGCAGGGTTTGGAATTGAACGGGCTACATCAGCTTCTTGTCTATGCAGATGACGTGAATATGTTAGGAGAAAATACACAAACGGTTAGAGAAAACACGGAAATTTTACTTGAAGCAAGTAAAGTGATCGGTTTGGAAGTAAATCCCGAAAAGACAAAGTATATGATTATGTCTCGTGACGGGAATATTGTACGAAATGGAAATATAAATATTGGAGATTTATCCTTCGAAGAGGTGGAAAAATTCAAATATCTTGGAGCAACAGTAACAAATGTAAATGACACTCGGGAGGAAATTAAACGCAGAATAAATATGGGAAATGCGTGTTATTATTCGGTTGAGAAGCTCTTATCATCCAGTCTGCTGTCCAAAAATCTGAAAGTTAGAATTTATAAAACAGTTATATTACCGGTTCTTCTATATGGCTGTGAAACTTGGACTCTCACTCTGAGAGAGGAACATAGGTTAAGGGTGTTTGAGAATAAGGTGCTTAGGAAAATATTTGGGGCTAAGGGGATGAAGTTACAGGAGAATGGAGAAAGTTACACAACACAGAACTGCACGCATTGTATTCTTCACCTGACATAATTAGGAACTTGAAATCCAGACGTTTGAGATGGGCAGGGCATGTAGCACGTATGGGCGAATCCAGAAATGCATATAGAGTGTTAGTTGGGAGACCGGAGGGGAAAAGACCTTTAGGGAGGCCGAGACGTAGATGGGAGGATAATATTAAAATGGATTTGAGGGAGGTGGGGTATGATGATAGAGACTGGCTTAATCTTGCACAGGATAGGGACCGATGGCGGGCTTATGTGAGGGCGGCAATGAACCTTCGGGTTCCTTAAAAGCCATTTGTAAGTAAGTAAGTATTTACTTATTTATTTACTTAATTATTTATTTACCTTTTTATTTATTTATTTATTTATTTACTTATTTATTGACTTATTTATGTATTTACTTATTTATTATTTATTTATTTAATTAATTATTTATTTATTTTATTTTATATTTACTTATTTACTTACTTATTTACTTATTTACTTACTTATTTATTTATTTATTTATTTATTTACTTACTTATTTACTTACTTATTTATTTAATTATTTACTTACTTATTTATTTACTTATTTATTTAGTTATATATTTATTTACTTATTTATTTATTTATTTAGTTATTTACTTATTTATTTATTTATTTATTTACTTATTTATTTATTTATTTATTTACTTATTTATTTATTTATTATTTATTTAATTATTTATTTATTTACTTATTTATTTTCTCATTTACTTATTTACTTATTTATTTACTTAATTATTTATTTACCATTTTATTTATTTAGTTATTTATTTATTTACTTATTTATTGACTTATTTATTTATTTATTTACTTATTTATTATTTATTTATTTATTTTATTTTTTATTTACTTATTTAGTTATTTATTTACTTATTTATTTTCTCATTTACTTATTTGCTTATTTATTTACTTATTTACTTATTTATTTATTTATTTACTTATTTATTTATTTATTTATTTACTTAATTATTTACTTATTTATTTACTTACTTATGTATTTATTTACTTATTTAGTTACTTACTTATGTATTTATTTACTTATTTATTTACTTACTTATGTATTTACTTATTTATTTATTTATTTCCTTAATTTATTCATTTAAGCTGGCAGAGATAAGGCCATTAGGCCTTCTTTTCCTCTCTACCAAAGGATTACAACTACAATATTAAGAATACATTTACAATTATAATTACAATTAATATTTAATTTACAAATACAATAAAAATCGAAGTACTGAAAGATTAACGGATTAATATGTGGCATATCAATAGCAAACTCTTTTCTTTTCTCAACTTTTTTTGCATGATGTAAAATATACAATCTCATGATTCCATTTTTTTCTTTACAGCAGCTACAAATTGGTGAGTACTTAAATCCTTAGGAAAGGAGTGCCGAAAGGTCAGAAAATACACTTTTAAATTTCACAGTATTCAGTTATGGTTTTTGATACTAAGTCCACCGGTAGGCCTAAGTGGTTGTATATGAATATATGGAGTAGTCCACACTTGTGGAGTAACGGTTAGCGCGTCTAGCCGCGAAACCAGGCGGCCCGGGTTCGATTCCCGGTCGGGGCAAGTTACCTGGTTGAGATTTTTTCCGGGGTTTTCCTCAACCCAAAATGAGCAAATGCTGGGTAGCTTTCGGTGTTGGACCCCGGACTCATTTCACCGGCATTATCACCTTCATCTCATTCAGAAGCTAAATAACCTAAGCTGTTGATAAAGCGTCGCAAAATAACATACTAAAAAAATTGATGGGTAATGACACACACATTCAAGTCACTGCATAGAACCAATGCATTGCTTCTTAATGACTTGAAACTACATGAAAGTAGAGCATATTATGGAAAAGTTCCAATACATATCAGCAAAGTTATGCAGTATGTACTTCCAGAATATCTTCAATTATATAAAAAATTATCCAGTGGACTATATAAGAAAAAAAAACAATGAAGATGACTGAAAACTTCAGGGAAGTGTTTAATGAAGAAGTCTAAAAGATTTTATGCTATTAAATTGCTTCATTTCAGAAATAAGAGATATTGCCTTGGAAAAATAATATTCTTAACAGTTAAATTATTTTGTGCGAGATCGTGCGTATTTGCTTGGTTTCCGCACAGAACCAATACGCGGTAAGTGTGAAATACCACATTCAGTATTCCCAACGTAACACACATAACAATTTCCCTCTTCTTACCGCTTAAGCGCGACATTCATTTTACTGCTTTAGGCTTTTAACATATTATTTTTAGAGACGTTTAACATAGTAATAATTATAAATTGAAACTTACCACTGCAATTTCACCTAAATTGCAATGTTAATTATTGTTTTTAAATATTTGCAAAAATTAAGTAAAGTCTACTACTCCACGAAACTTATTGCATTCCTGATACAAGTAACATTAAGGAAGCCGTGAAAAAATCAACAAGATTCCAGATGCCGATGTTATTACTGCAATATTTTATATGAATAATATTGTTAAAATATTAAAATGAAAAATAAATCATTACATAACCTTACCGTTTATTTTAAGTTCGCATTTATAGACTGGGGGAAAAAAAGACAGACGTATATCACGGCCTGCTGGAGTATAGTAAACACAGAAAACATTTTATAGCAACAATGTTGAAGAAAGATATTTTGGTTTTCCGAAGTTGCCGTCATTAAACAGAAACCAACATGGAGATTTCATTGCAACTAATTAGAAATTCGTCTTTCAGGTATGTAATAAACGATCTTCGCACAAAATAATGTACGATACACGAGCGGTATGTTTGTTTTCATGTTCTTGGAAATTAAAAAGCTCAACTACGTTTCGCTTTTTCAATCTTTTCCTCGACCATGAAAACTTCAACATACCGCTTTTGTAACGTATATTACTAAAACATTTGTTAGTCAATAATAATTAAAACACATTAAAAACCATAAAAATTGGTTTCATTATGTTTTACTTACTATTTATTATTAAAAGAGCACTAGCCCATCATAAAGATTATTTTTTACACGGAAGTGTCAGTGATGTTACAATTAAGTTATGCGTGTAAATGCAACTTTACACTTCTGTCGTCGAATAAAAATATCTGATTACAGTACAAAGTACCATTAGCAAAATAAATCGCTTGTAGCTTCCCCTGTAAAATTGACAAAAGTGGACATGGGACCTTTAAAAGATAATCGGTTCAATTATTTTATGTGAAACATTTCATAGCGTGTTTTGGGAAGGTCATTCCTTGAATTGCCAATATTCTCAGTTAGAGTATGAGAGCAGTACATCTATACTAATAATAAATCTGTAGCCGAAATTTTTCTGGTAATTTTCGATTTTCCAAAAATAATTGGTCCTAACATATATAATTAATCACCCTGAAACCAAAATCGCTTTTTTGAAATTTTTGTTTGTATGTCTGTCTATCTGTCTGTCTGTCTGTATGTTTGTTACCTTTTCACGCGATAATGGCTGAACGGATTTCGATGAAAATTGGAATATAAATTAAGTTCGTTGTAACTTAGATTTTAGGCTATTTGGCATTCAAAATACATTATTTAAAAGGGGGTTATAATGGAGCCTGAATTAAATAAATCGAAATATCTCGCTTATTATTGATTTTTGTGAAAAATGTCACATAACAAAAGTTTCTTTAAAATGATTTGCGATAAGTTTTAGTCTTTGAACAATTTTGATAGGACTTATATTTAATGAGATAAATGAGTTTTAAAATTAAAATAACTGCCATCTAAGGCCGTGTAATGAAATAAATAAACGACTTCGTCTATAAGGGGCCTTGGACAGCAACAATCGAAAGCTATGAAAGATAGCCTACAGACAATGTTTCTGTGTTCGTATGAAGCAATATCGGAAGCTAAATTAACCGATTTGTATAATTAATTATTATTTCACCATTGGAAAGTGTAGTTTCTCTAGATGGACATAATGCTATAATGTTATTACAGTAACTTCTGAGTGAATCGAGGACAGGTAAGATTAAAATAGCTTCTTATGCACAGAAAACGTGATAGGCAATTCTGTACATTCGTTTTCTGTATTTCCTAAAAAATTTTTATGACCAAATGAGTGGTCTCTGGATCAAAATGATCGCATTTTAATTATGCAAATACAATTTAAATTAAGTAACATAATAAACAATTTATCCTTATATCAAACACGAATGTTCCCTGGATCAAATGTCCTATTTTAATTATGTAATTACTTTATATTTATTTCTAACGGGTGCAGCGGAGCGCACGGGTACGGCTAGTTATGATAATAAATGATTGAAAGAATTTTAGTTTTGTTCTTTGCAGAAATTTTGATCTGAATAAATAATTAATTAACTTTTCGTTGTGAAAAAAATTTAAAAAGGTTACGTATATTCGGATCAAATTTCTGCACATTTAAAGTTCAAAAATAAAATTCTTTCAATCATTTATTATCATAAAATGATTTTCTCCTAAAGTAAGTGAGAATATTGGGAATTTAAGGAATGGTTTACCAAAACACGCTATGAAAATTTTCATATAAAATAATTTTTATCTCGAAAACGAAGCAAAAACGAACAAAACTGTATTAACTTTTTCGTTTGAAATATCTCAAACAATAACCCCCTGAAATTAATGGCATTACTTACGGTACACCCTGTATATGTTAACATAACCTCAGTACAGAAGACTTCGTTATACATTTGTAACGAAATTTTGCTCATGTTCCCTTCATTGCATTGTGTTATACAGAGTGAGTAAAAAGTATGACAATGCTTGTAATTTTCTTATTTCTAATTTTATGTATAACAAAAGCTTTTGTCTGCAATTGTTTCATCCAAAGCCTCCTCAAATTGATGTACTGAAACATTAAAAGTTCCCTTTATTAAGTACAAATACATTGTCATCAAAAGACGTAATTTTTACAAAATAATACTTTAAAAATGGCAAAAATATGACTTGTACGTACTTAGGCATGAAGAATCCAAAAATAGGAACATAAGTACATGATGCCATTAAAAAAAAAAACTCATTGGCACACCTTTATAAATGAAAAGCGTAGTACTTGAAAAATGTTCAAAATATTCCTTCTTCGATGCCCTACAACTTTTGTATAAATAGTTTCTTCATAAAATTAGAAATAAGAAAGTCACAAGCATTATTTCATACTTTTTACTCACCCTGTCTTGTATGTTATAGTATAGAAATAATACATGTATTATATATTAAGATCCCAAGCTTAAGCCTAGAAAACCTATGGCAATTTGCCAAATCTATACCAATAATAAATCTGTAACCGAAATTTTTCTGGTAATTTTCGATTTTCCAAAAATAATTGGTCCTAACATATATAATTAACCGCCCTGAAACCGAAAATCGCTTTTTTGAAATTTTTGTTTGTATGTCTGTCTGTCTGTCTGACTGTATGTTTGTTACCTTTTCCCGTGATAATAGCTGAACCGATTTATATGAAAATTGGAATATAAATTAAGTTCGTTGTAACTTAGAATTTAGGCTATATGGCATTAAAAATATTTTATGTAAAAGGGAAGCTATAAGGGGGCTTGAATTAAATAAATCGAAATATCTCCTTATTATTAATTTTCTTGAAAAATATTACATGGCAAAAGTTTCTTCAAACATAATTTCCGATAAGTTTTATCCCATGCAAAATTTTGATAGGACTGATATTTAATGAGATAAATGAGTTTCAAAATTACAATAACAACGCCATCCAAGGCGCTGTAATGAAATAAAAACAAATGACTTCGTCTATAAGGGGCTTTGGACAACAACAATCGAAAGCTATGAAACATAGCCTACGGAGAATGTTCCTGTGTCTGTATGAAGTAATATCGGAAGCTAAATTAACCGATTTGTATAATTAATTATTATTTCACCATTGGAAAGTGTACTTTCTCTAGATGAACATAATGCTATAATGTTATTACAGTAACTTCTGAGTGAATCGAGGACAGGTAAGATTGAAATAACTTCTTATGCATAGAAAACTTAATAGGCTATTTTGTACATTCATTAAACTATGGTTGCATGTACTAACAAATAAGAAACATGTTAAAGGAATTGTCATTGCACCAAATGAGTGCTCTCTGGACCAAAATGATCGCATTTTAATTATTTAAATACAATTTAAATTAAGTAATATATTAAACGATTTATCCTTCTATCAAACACCAATGTTCCCGGATCAAACGTCCTATTTTAATTATGTAATTACTTTATACGATGAAAGATATTTTTCTCCGTTCCATTACTCTTTGATCGTACATGATGACGCAGAATATCTGCATGGAAATATCATATGTACTTCGGTACATTAAAATAATGTATAAAATAATATATATATATATATATATATATATATATATATATATAATTACTTTATATTTGTCTGCAACAGGTGCAGCGGAGCGCACGGGTACGGCTATATTACAATAAAGTTATTCAAATTATTAGCAACATAATCCATAATTTTCTTATGCAATTTAACAATGTATGAATATATCCTTAGAATACTATTCCTACGTGTCATTTCATTGATTCGTTACATTAAAATAAACGGAATGAAATTCTGTCTCCAAGGAAACAAAGACGAAATTGGCATTTGTTTTTGAACATCCTATTAAAGTTCGTGGACTCACATATGAAAATTACATTAAATAATGTATGGTTTTATATCTCAAATCAATAGAATACCACATTAAGTTGCAAATCTCTATGGGGATGTGAATTATGTTTAATGCTGATGATAATTCAATAACTGGACGTCAGTTAATTACATCGCTTCAACCATCCGTTAATAACATTCTAATTCACAAAGTTTGCTGTCATACATCGTTATGCATATACACACAAAGTTTGATTGGAAATTAGTGTGTGATATCGTCGAAATACGTATCTGCTTAAAGGATTCGAACATTTTGGGCGGTCCGTTCCATTACTTTGAGAATTACAAAGTAACATTAGATATTAACAAAATACTGTGCGGTCATATATTTAGTAAATACAGCGAAAATTTATCTACGAATTGAGACGATCAGCGTAACAGCGATCTAAGACAATTTTTAAAATACAGAAATACCAAGTTAAAGTTCTACAATTTTATTATGTTTTTTCTGGTATTTGGAAAAAAAAAAAAAGTTGTTGGTAGTGGTATAGTCCATGATTATTAATAAGTATTTAATGAATTTCAATCTTAAGGCATATAAACTTGCAAATGTTTATTTGCTATTTAATTAATAACCTCCAACACATCAACACCAGTACATACAAATAACTTCTTCATTTATATACTTCAATAAACCTGAGAACACGTAATAGTATGTCATCACATCAGAGTAGCCATTTCAAAGTCAATGACCTCTAAGTGAAACAATTAGAAAACACACAACATCAACTACGAAAACTATCTTGAACTTACGACAATTCCCAGCCATGATTACTCTAAATATTTTGTTACCTTCATTATAAAATTTAAATTTTAACATTGACTAATTTAATCACTGTATATCAATTGTAAAGTAGTCATCAACGTCAAACAACATTCATTCAAATGCCAACGGCCTCTCTAAGTGAAATAATTACAAAACACAAGAACATTAACTACGCATACTACCTTGCAACTTATGACAACTTTCAGCCATGATTACTTGAAATATTTTATTATCATCATTGTAAATTTTAAAATTAACATCATTGACAAATTTTAAACATTGTATATTAATTGTAACATGAGCTATATGTATAAAATAAAATATTCGTCCAGTCTAAGTTCAAATTCAAAGATTATCTCAATATTCATCCTGTTTCATGTTATATCTACTTAAAGCTCATGAATTTCATGTACTACATATATTGTTCTCTATTTTCCTTGTTATTTGCATAATATGTTATTATAGGTCCAGATAATATGTTTTGTTATATCTAAAGATGCCCTAAACGGCGAAAACGTTCATATATTGTTATTAAATAGCAAATAAACATTTGAAAGTTTATATGCCTTAAGATTGAAATTCATTAAATACTTATTAATAATTTACCAGGCATATTGATATATTAAAATGAATTGTAAAAAAATATATATAGTTTATGATGCTTGGTGAACTTAACTACAATGTTATACACCGGTAGTCTACTGTTAAGTTGTTTCAGATATATTTTTATGAGGAATCTGCTTCACTTTTCAGTTTCTTCTCAGCCAGTGACCCAACCAATTCTTTTTCCTCTTCCTGACCAGTTTCATCACCATTCTTTCTTCACCCATTCTTTCCAACACAGCTTCGTTTCTTATTCTGTCTGTCCATTTCACACGCTCAATTTTTTCCACATCCACGTTTCAAATGCTTCTATTCGCTTCTCTTTACTTCGTCGTATGTCTATGTTTCTGGCCCATACAATGCCACACTCCACACAAAGTACTTCACTAGTCTCTTCCTCAATTCTTTTCTCAGAGGACCGCAGAAGATACTTTTTTTCTATTAAAAGCTTCCTTTGCCATTGCTATCCTCCTTTTGACTTCCTGGCAGCAGCTCACGGTACTGCTTATAGAACACCCCAAGTATTTGAAGTTGTCCACTTGTATCTATTGCCTCATTTAGATTTCGCAAATGTATCTTCTTTATTTTTCTTATTTAATTAATCTTAATGTAAATTTAGGGTGTAAAAGAATTCCTCAATTTTTCGTCATTAGTGTATATTCCCGTTTCAATTTAGTTTATCCCTATGTATACAGCTAGGAAAATACGCTACTGATCGGTTATTCGATAAACCACACATGTCCTTATCTATAGAAGTTTCGAGAAAACTTAAGGATATTTTTATTATTTCTCAAATACATGGAATGTTTTTAGTAAAACTCATAAGAATTTTCATTTATATCCTGTGTAAATTAATGAGAATAAAATATATTTAGGTACAAATTTAGTACATAATGTATTTTGTTCTTCATATTGACAAATCAAAAGAAAAGTTCTATGAAGTTTCGAATTCAAAACACAGATATCCTATTGAAGTCCCACACTGCAGTTTTTCAGGAGCACCATCTCCGTTACGACTAAGCCTGAAAAATTTATCTTCATAAACTCTTTTGTTTTCATTTTCTTCAGGGAAATATTGTAATGACATCATCACTTAAAATAAGGCGGAAATGTCTACGTATATTAATGAAAGAAACACAATAAACTCATTTTGGATAAAAATGGACTCCTCAAATAACAAATTCTTTTGAATAATTTCGAGGGAAAAATTATTCAAATCAACTTTACAGGGAGTTATACTTGAAATCTTGATTTACAACAAATTCTTTTGTTTAAGAGAATTTTTAAATGATAATACATTTATAAAAGAAGTAATACTATATTAATATTAGTAGGCTTAGGAGATGTTTGTTAATTCTGAGGTAACGTAAGATAAAAGAGAATTTCAAATATGAATTTCGGAGTTTTCATTATTATTTTAGAGCCTATTTCACACTTTTATTAAACCTGTTTTAGACACCTAAAATCTATTTTTTAGCCTAATAACTCGAAGTCTACAAATAACATTAAGAGATAGAAATATTAATTAAGGGGAGAGAATGGTATTTCTTAAAACTTTTTCCTAATTGGTGTAAAATATTAATGTTTTGTATGTAGAGAGTTCATAGCTGTAGCAACTCAACCAAATATAAATATTTTGAAAAAAATTTGGGGGCCCAGATTTGAAAAAAAAATGTACCCAATGGAGGATTTTACTAAAACCGGTATATCTGAACCATTTTTAAAGATAGATTCATACAGTTTTTTGCAATGTACTTGCAAAAGCATGGTCTACAAACTGTATGTAACAGAATTTTGATATTAGTTCCTACGTTTGTAAAATAAACAACTAATTTAATAACACTTTTTTATTTCCTTTTTCGCAAACAAACGGACATATTTTAAAAATTAAATCAATTAACGCAAATTCTGTTACAGAGGAAAGTTTCCTAATAGTCTAAAGAATGTGTGTTCTAAATTTGATGCATGTGTCTTTAATAGTTCAGAAATTATATCCATATTTGTCTGGCAATGAAGCAAAAAAATGAAGTTACCGGCAACAACAATAAAGGAGTGTGTGATTTAAGAATCCATGGCGCAGGAAGTTTAAAAAAGGCGTCTTGGCATCCGATAAGGGCATAAATACCCACAAAATGTTATGCAGTACATTCCACACATATCAAAGATTATTTTAAAGAAAGTTTTTTTTTTTTTGAAAAGTTAATTTACAGGAAACAACAATAAAAGCGGGCGTGTGATTTAAAAATCAATAGCGCAGGAAGTTTAAAAATGCCGTCTGAACATCCACTAAGGACACAAATATCCACAAAATGTTATGCTATGCATTTCACACATATCACAGTGTATTCTAAACAAAAACAAAATTGAAAATTGACTCATTCCTCTCCAAAAATATCGCCCTTTCCCTTAAGTTATAAAAACTTAAATACGTAACAAACATTATCTTTGAATTTATCAGCGATGTTATATATAAACCGAACTTCTTTTGCCACTTTGTGTTTAATTTTTCTACAATTTTATGCATGCATTTCCTTCTGTTACATGTCTTTCCATTTCGCGATATCTCGAACTAATTGCTTTCACAGATATTTGCAGCATTAAGATCAATAGGAAGAAGGTCATAAAATGGACGGAACGAGTACTGAATTAATTATGCGCGATATGTCACACGCAGGCCGTATATACCATTACATATGATCACGAAACACAACTCTCACCTTCGTTCGAGCCTGGTGACCGGCACGAATAATTTTATTACTAGGGACTTAAATAATCTCTTTTACACATCATTACATTCACTTTCATTTTCCATTCTTTAAACTCGTGTCTCTCTTTCTTAACATTCTGTTTTTTTTTTTTAAATGAAACTTATTCAGGCAGACAATGAATCGAAGGTTCTGAAAAAAAATCTCTTTGTTGGACGTTTAAGAGGGCTTAGAATGTTGTTGCTATGGAACTATGTATATTGATATGAAAAATATTGTGTATAAAGTGTTATATTTAATAGTAGAGGGTATTTCAAAAGTCAGTTCAAACATTAAGCCGCTATAAATATTCTAATACTAGCCGTACCCGTGCGCTCCGCTGCACCCGTTAGAAATAAATATAAAGTAATTACATAATTAAAATAGGACGTTTGATCCAAGGAACATTCGTGTTTGATAGAAGGATAAATCGTTTAATATGTTACTTAATTTAAATTTCATCCAAATAATTAAAATGCGATCAATTTGGTCCAGGGACACTCATTTGGTGCAATGACAATTCCTTTAACCTGTTTCTTAATTTTTATTACATGCAACCATAGTTTAATGAAGACCGACATATCATTTAGATTTAATGTGTAATATACTTTATATTGCTTGCTATATGTTTCCATTGAATTATGATAAAAACTTAATTTTAACCCTTGTTTTCTACGCCTTCACTAAATGGCGCTTCGGCCACTATGATTTTGAACCCTTCAAATAACTTAAATAACTTAAATTATATTACATTACATTATATTATATTATATTATATTATATTATATTATATTATATTATATTATATTATATTATATTATATTATATTATATTATATTATATGAAAAGTGTGTTGATAACGGATGTACACCGATAAGTAAGTTTTAATTTGTTATGGGGGCTCTTGAATCTCAGGAGGAACAAATTTTATTTTACAACAGCGCAACATAATCTGCTTGGCTCATTACCCAATTTTTTTTTGCATTGCATTTAATGCATATGTATTTTATGTATTTTAACACGATTCAATTGAGCATAGTTAAAATTTGGATTATAAAATAATGGAATGCTAAGCTAATATATTATTACTACATACTAAATCAATTCACTCCGAAGTTACTGTAATAACATTATAGCATTATGTCCATCTAGAGAAACTACACTTTCCAATGGCGAAATAATAATTAATTACACAAATCGGTTAATTTAGCTTCCGATATTACTTCATACAAACACAGAAACATTATCTGTAGGCTATAAATCATAGCTTTCGAGTGTTGTTGACCAAGGCCCCTTATAGACGAATTCATTTGTTTTTATTTCATTACGCCGCCTTAGATGGCAGTTATTTTAATTTTGAAATTCATTTATCTCATTAAATATCAGTCCTATCAAAATTTTTCAAAGAATGAAACTTATCGCAAATTATCTTTAAAGAAACGTTTGTTATGTAACATTTTTCAAAAAATCAATAATAAGCGAGATATTTCGATTTATTTAATTCAGACCCTCTTATAACCCCCTTTTAAATAATGTATTTTGAATGTCATATAGCCAAAAACCTAAGTTACAACGAACTTAATTTATATTCCAATTTTCATCGAAATCGGTTCAGCCATTATCGCGTGAAAAGGTAACAAACAGACAGACAGACAGACATACAAAGAAAATAAAAAAAAAAGCGATTTTCGGCTTCAGGGTGGTTAATTATATATGTTAGGACCAATTATTTTTGGAAAATCGAAAATTACCAGAAAATTTTCGGCTACAGAATTATTATTAGTAAAATTTGAGATAGAGAAAAACAAAAACATCAGAGTGTTGTGAAAACAACGGGTTTACAAAACATTGGGAAGATATCCGCCTTTCTCTTGTTTAACGTACAGAATTTTGCCTGCGACACCATGCACAGCATTTTGCAGATAATGTCTTGGAATATTGCCAATTTCTTGCGAGATGGCATCTTTCAGTTGTGGTAGGGTTGT
>JAJSOF020000038.1:70933637-70939386 GCA_025594305.2 Periplaneta americana | reverse complement strand
CATCTTGATACTGGCTGCAACGTTGCCAACGAGCAAACGACTGCAGAAGCATGGTGTGGGATTGAGAACAGTGCAAAGAATATTGTTAGTGAAGGAAGAGGGTTTGTTTGGTGTCATGCTTACAGTAACCAACGGCTAAAGTCATTATTGTCTTTTGATAATTTAAATTCTCTCCTGCGCTATTTGTATTGCACGTACTCGTGAAGTACGATGTGGCAATGTTGTACGCTGCCTTGCTCCCTCTATCTGTCTCGACGCAAACGCTAGCAGACAACCGCGTTCCGAATTGCCGTCGACTCTAGTTGAGAAGAAACTGCCTACTGAAGAATGCACTGGAAGGAATGGTGAACGGGAGAAGACTTCGGGGCAGAAGAAGATATTTTATTTATTTTATTGGGTTATTTTACGACGCTGTATCAACATCTCAGGTTATTTAGCGTCTGAATGAGAGGAAGGTGATAATGCCGGTGAAATGAGTCCGGGGTTCAGCGCCGAAAGTTACCCAGCATTTGCTCGTATTGGGTTGAGGGAAAACCCCGGAAAAAACCTCAACCAAGTAACTTGCCCCGACCGAGATTCAAAACCGGGCCACGTAGTTTCGCGGCCAGACGCGCTGACCGTCACTCAACAGGTGTGGACAAGAAGATATCAGATGATATACGACATTAAGATATATGAATCATATGAGGAGACAAAGAGGAAGGCTGAAAATAGGAAAGACTGGAAAAAGCTGGGTTTGCAGTGAAAGACCTGCCCTTGGGTTGAACACTGAATTCAATGATAATCAAATGTGGCCAAACAAGAGTGAGTTGAGATAATTTTTTTAATGATCTTTTCTCGACTTAAAAATTTTTAGGCAGGTTATTGAATAAATAAAAGCCCCTTGCAGAACAGTTATTGTCAGATTGGTCTGAAGCTTCTCACAGAGGTCAATTAAATGTCAATAAATAAAATTTAATTATCATTAATATGAAATATAAAGTTCCTTCGGGACATTTTCATATAGTACTTAGATTAAAATATGCTGTAATGTTAAATTCATGAAATTTGAAAATTTATTGTGACTTTCTATTTAGACTGAGCTCAGAAAGCTAACTAATACTTATTCCCATGAATATTTTCAAGTTTTTGAAGAAATATGAACTAAAATTTCCTTCTCCTCCTCCTTCTTCTTCTACTTATCCACCTTCTCCTCCTCCTTTTCCTTCTCCTTCTCTTCCTTCTTCATATACTTCTCCTCCTCCTTCTTCTCCTTCTCTTCCTCCTTCCTCTACTTCTACTCCTCTTTCTTCTTCTCCTCCTTCTCCTTCTTGTGCTCCTCCTCTTCCTTCTTCTCCTTCTCCTCTTCC
The DNA here is from genome assembly GCA_025594305.2 of Periplaneta americana. Taxonomy (NCBI): domain Eukaryota; kingdom Metazoa; phylum Arthropoda; class Insecta; order Blattodea; family Blattidae; genus Periplaneta; species Periplaneta americana. The sequence goes on along the minus strand of JAJSOF020000038.1, from coordinate 70,938,037 downwards.
TTCTTCTTCTACTTCTACTCCTCCTTCTCTTTTTCCTTCTTCTTCTCCACATCCTTGTTCTCCTCCTCCTTCTCCTCTTCCTTCTTCTTGTCCTTCTCTTCCTCCTTCTTCTTCTTCTCCTCCTCCTTCTTGTCCTCCTCCTCTTCCTTCTTCTCCTTCTCCTCTTCCTTCTTCTTCTACTTCTACTCCTCCTTCTACTTCTACTCCTCCTTCTCCTCTTCCTTCTTCTTGTCCTTCTCTTCCTTCTTCTTCTCCTCCTCCTCCTTCTTGTCCTCCTCCTCTTCCTTCTTCTCCTTCTCCTCTTCCTACTTCTTCTACTTCTACTCCTCCTTCTCTTCTTCCTTCTTCTTCTACTTCTACTCCTCCTTCTCCTCTTCCTTCTTCTTGTCCTTCTCTTCCTCCTTCTTCTTCTTCTTCTCCTCCTTCTCCTTCTTGTCCTCCTCCTCTTCCTTCTTCTCCTTCTCTTCCTTCTTCTTCTACTTCTACTCCTCCTTCTCTTCTTCCTTCTTCTTCTCCACCTCCTTGTTCTCCTCCTCCTTCTCCTCTTTCTTCTTCTTGTCCTCCTTCTTCTTATCCTTCTTCTACTTCTCCTCCTTCTTCTTCTTCTTCTCCTTCTTCTTCTTCTCCTACTTCTACTCCTCTTTTTTCTTCTTCTTCTTCTCTCCTTCTCCTTCTTCTTCTTCTCCTTCTTCTATTTCTCCTACTTCTTCTCCTTTTCCTCTTCCTTCTTCTCCTTTTCCTCTTCCTTCTTCTCCTCCTCCTTGTCTTCCTTCTTCTCCACCTCTTCTTTCTTCTCCTCCTCATTGTCTTCCTTCTTCTTCTCCTCCTCCTCCTATTCCTTCTTCTCTTTCTCCTTCTCCTCTTCCTTCTTCTCCTCCTTCCCCCTTTTCTTCATTCTTCTTCTCCTCCTCTTCCTTCTTCTCCTCCTTTTCCTTGTCTTCCTTCTTCTTCTCCTCCTTCTCCTCTTCCTACTTCTCTTTCTCCTTCTCTTCCTTCTTCTCCTCCTTCTCCTTGTTTTCCTTCTTCTTCTCCTCCTCTTCCTTCTTCTCCTTCTCCTTGTTTTCCTTCTTCTTCTCCTCCTTCTCCTCTTCTTCTTCTCCTTCTCCTATTCCTTCTTCTCCTCCTTCTCCTTGTCTTCATTCTTCTTCTCCTCCTCTTCCTTCTTCTCCTTCTCCTTGTTTTCCTTCTTCTCCTCCTCCTCCTCTTCTTCTCCTTCTCCTGAATAACGGAAACTTTGCATTCTTTCAACATGTTATTTTCATTTCTCTCTGTATCATACTATTTCTGGTACTACCTTTATTTTTAACTTTTAATTTTGCTTTAATATCTTTATTCCTCTTGTAGTCTGATCTTGTAAATCCTAAAGTTGATCTCAACTGATTGATTAATTTCATTAAGGATAGTAAACTAGGTATTACTTCTCTGTCAGCATGTCCGTGCTGAACATATCTGAATCCTAAAGTTAAGCCTGTCTCGTGAAGGTTCTATGCCAGTCCATCTGATCTGCTCTGTGATTTCCGTCCAAGGAAGACAAGCGGACTGCTTTGATGTTCCAACTTCAGCTACCAACTGTGGCTGCTTGCCTAAATTACGGGGTAGAGGTGGGCGACCCTTCATGTACGGAGGAAGCGGTAGAGCTCGGAGCCCTTTGATTCAGAAGTAACATGAGTTGCCGCGAGTCAATAGGCTAACCTGTGTCCACCAAGTTCTGCCTCATTTGCAGGTCCTAATGTCAAAGCAAATATGCTTTCAATCACTCTAAATGAAGACCAAGAAGAGATACAGACGGCGCAAAAATCGGAAAAGAAGTATTAGATGTGATGCTTCTACGAGTGGCAGGAATCAAACTTCTTAACCTATTAATATGAAGTAATGTTTTTAAATGTTTGTGCAATGAGAAACGATTAATTAGGGTTGAAATCAACAGTTTATACTCAATACTTTTCAGGATTTTAATGTGAAATAATTCTGTATCCCAGACGTAATGTATGGTATGTCCAAATTTATCAAATTCAAGATTATAAAGCAACTCATTTCCTTAGGATGAGATCAATCTGAAGGTATACAATAACAATAATAATAATAATAATAATAATAATAATAATAATAATAATAATAATAATAATAATAACTTACTTACTGGTTTTTAAGGAACCGGAGGTTCATAGCCGCCCTCACATAAGCCGCCATTGCTCTATATCCTGAACACGATTAATCCAGTCTCTACTATCAAATCCATTTTAATATTTTTTCCCATCTACGTCTCGGCCTCCCCAAAGGTCTTTTACCCTCCGGCCTCCCAACTAATACTCTATATGCATTTCTGGATTCGCCCATACGTGCTACATGCCCTGCCCATCTCAAACGTCAGGATTTAATGTTCCTAATAATTATTATGTTAGGTGAAGAATACAATGCGTGTAGTTCTGCGTTGTGTAACTTTCTCCATTCTCCTGTAACTTCATCCTCTTAGCCCCAAATATTTTCCTAAGCACCTTATTCTCAAACACCCTTAATCTCTGTTCCTCTCTCAAAGTGAAAGTCCAAGTTTCACAGCCATGCAGAACAACCGGTAATATACGGTAACTGATTTATATATTCTAACTTTCAGATTTTTTGACAGCAGACTAGAAGACAAAAGCTTCTCAACCGAATAATAACAGGCATTTCCCATATTTATTCTGTGTTTAATTTCCTCCCGAGTGTCATTTATATTTGTTACTGTTGCTCCAAGATATTTGAATGTTTCCACCTCTTCGAAGGACAAATAATAATAATAATAATAATAATAATAATAATAATAATAATAATAATAATAATAATAATAATAATACAGTAATTAACAATAACTACATGTCTTATTATTTACAACATCCCATCTTTATGCTGCCATGTGTTTCTACATGATTCAATAATTTATCAAATAGTATATGTTTCTACTGAAAATCTCGCATATTATGTTGGTAACTAGGATTAGTATCATCTAACACATACTCACTGGCTTTTAAGGAACCCGGAGGTTCATTGCCGCCCTCACATAAGCCCGCCATCGGTCCCTATCCTGAGCAACATTAATCCAGTCTCTACCATCATATCCCACCTCCCTTAAATCCATTTTAATATTATCTTTCCATCTACGTCTCGGCCTCCCCAAAGGTCTTTTTCCCTCCGGCCTCCCAACTAACACTCTATATGCATTTCTGGATTTGCCCATACGTGCTACATGCCCTGCTCATCTCAAACGTCTGGATTTAATGTTCCTAATTGTCAGGTGAAGAATACAATGCGTGCAGTTCTGTGTTGTTTAACTTTCTCCATTCTCCTCTAACTTCATCCCTCTTAGCCCCAAATATTTTCCTAAGCACCTTATTCTCGAACACACTTAAGCTCTTGTTTCTCTCTCAAAGTGAGAATCCAAGTTTCACAACTATAAAGAACAACCGGTAATATAACTGTTTTATAAATTCTAACTTTAAGATTTTTTGACGACAGACTGGATGAAAAAAGCTTCTCAGCCGAATAATAACAGGCATTTCCCATATTTATTCTGTGTTTAATTTCCTCCCGAGTATCATTTATATTTGTTACTGTTGCTCCCAGATATTTGAACTTCTCCACCTCTTCCATGGATAAATTTCACATTTTTATATTTCTATTACGTACAAAATTTTCGTCACGAGACATAATCATATACTTTGTCTTTTCGGGATTTACTCGAAAACCTATCGCTTTACTTGCTTCATGTAAAATTCCCGTGTTTTCCCTAAGAGTTTGTGGATTTTCTCCTAACATATTCAAGTCATCCGCATAGGCAACACTAGTTTCCATAAATTCATTTTTATCAGAAAAAGGGTTTTTCATTAGCCAGTCACGAATAACACACCTAAATGCATTAAAATTAACAATATGTGCACTATGAGCAAGTTTGTTAAACATAGACAATGCAATTTATGTAAACCATTGTTCAGACATGGCTAATATAACCTTAGGGATCGCAAGATGATAATTGTTTCTTGTGCCGTACTGATGAACGATGATAAATACCGGTATTACTAATTAATTATTAATTCACATACCTAGGTACTTGTATTTTCATCAGTGTACTTTACTGCAAACCGAAGCTATTGATGTCAACATAACAGTTAGGGGAGAATCGGGTAGTATCGCACATCGGGTAATATCGGACAGCGAATTTCTTTCATCTACCACACGATGATAGTACCTGATTGACATGGTAACGTTTCTGTGATGTCGCATAGAGAAACGTAACCATGTCATTCAGGTACTACCATATGGTGGTAGATGAAAAAAACGCACTGTCCAATATTACCCAATGTCCGATACTACCCGACTCTCCCCTAACTGCTAGCTGTAGTATTTGTCAGTACCCGAAATTCGAA
>JAJSOF020000038.1:70906137-70928637 GCA_025594305.2 Periplaneta americana | reverse complement strand
TAGAATATGCCATTAGGAAAGTTCAGGATAATACAGAGGGTTTGAAATTGAACGGGTTACATCAGCTTCTTGTCTATGCGGATGACGTGAATATGTTAGGCGAAAATCCACAAACGATTAGGGAAAACGCGGAAATTCTAGTTCAAGCAAGTAAAGCGGTAGGGCTGGAAGTAAATCCCGAAAAGACTAAGTATATGATCATGTTTCATGACGAGAATATTGTAAGAAATGGAACTACAAAAATTGGAGATTTATCCTTCGAAGAGGTGAAAAAATTCAAATATCTTGGAGCAACTGTAACAAATATAAATGACACTCGGGAGGAAATTAAACACAGAATAAATATGGGAAATGCCTGTTATTATTCGGTTGAGAAGCTTTTGTCATCTAGTCTTCTGTCAAAAAATCTGAAAATTAGAATTTATAAAACAGTTATATTACCGGTTGTTCTGTATGGTTGTGAAACTTGGACTCTCACTTTGAGAGAGGAACATAAGTTAAGGGTGTTTGAGAATAAGGTGCTTAGGAAAATATTTGGTGCTAAGAGGGATGAAGTTACAGGAGAATGAAGAAAGTTACACAACGCAGAGCTTCACGCATTGTATACTTCACCTGACATAATTAGGAACATAAAATCCAGACGTTTGAGATGGGCAGGACATGTAGCACGTATGGGCGAATCCAGAAATGCATATAGAGTTTTAGTTGGGAGGCCGGAAGGAAAAAGACCTTTGGGGAGGCCGAGACGTAGATGGGAAGATAATATTAAAATGGATTTGTGGAAGGTAGGGTATGATGGTAGAGACTGGATTAATCTTGCTCAGGATAGGGACCAATGGCGGGCTTATGTGAGGGCGGCAATGAACCTACGGGTTCTTTAAAAGCCACTAAGTAAATCTATTAATTTGAGAAAAATTCGTTCCGGCACCGGGAATCGAACCCGGGATCTCTCAGCTGTATTATATAAAACTTCTCTCTTAACCGAGTCATTTGCCGTTTTCAAATCTATGAATAACTGATGTACTGTATCCTTATACTCCCATTTTTTCTCCAATATCTGTCGAATACAAAAAAATCTGATCAATAGTCGATCTATTACGTCTAAAACCACACTGATGACCCTCAATAATTTCATCTACGATAACACTATTTAAACCAATAAATGTTTCTACAACTTTAATGCGTATTTGTATGGATCACTGATTCATCGCAGATGAAATGGCAGACCTGGACTAAGCAAACAATTCCAAAGCCGCCGTTGGTATGTATTGTTATGCAGCGTTGTATTATGTAAATGTACCATACAGTTTGCTCCACCTTGTATTATTACCAAATACCTTACTATAATAATACCGGACAGCTACCAGTTTTACATGCGAACGACGATGGTGCTGCTACCTACCTGCCGGGATGGAGATACTCGCGAAACAAGCTGTAATCAACTGCAATGTATATTGTTGCTGGGCTAGTTAATTTGTTAATAGTTTTATGAATTAGTACTAGTGTTAAAATGTCAGGGTGTATATGTGCTGTTTATAATTGTGACAATTGCAGCATTACAAATTGCACCAAATCGTACTTTCGATTTCCGACAGTTCATAAAACGTAAGTCAACAACATTCTTTAGTAGGCCTAATTCCTTCGTCTTTGTATTGATATAAAAAAACAAATTAGATTTTTATTTAGACCTAATAAATAACTAGAAGTTAAAATGTATTGGATTTTAAGGTTTTATCAAATTAAGTTTTATTGTTGTCCATATGCCTTTACTAATTATTACAAGCATCAGATTACTATCAATTTTATCTTTGCAGTTGTCAGCAATGCGTATATAAAACATTACTGTAAATTCATTCCTAGTATCAGATTGATTTTGTCTCGGTAAACCAAAGAAAATAGTAATAACGTTACAAGAGCGGTTTGTTGACGTTTTCATGGTCGAGGAAAAGATTGAAAAAGCGAAACGTAGTTGAGCTTTTTTAATTTCCGAGAACATGAAAACAAACATACCGCTCGTGTATCGTACATTATTTTGTGCGAAGATAGTTTATTACATATCTGAAAGACGAATTTCTAATTAGTTGCAATGAAATCTCCATCTTGGTTTCTGTTTGATGACAGCAACTTCGGAAAACCAAATATCTTTCTTCAACATTGTTGCTATAAAATGTTTTCTGTGTTTACTATACTCCAGCAGGCCGTGATATACGTCTGTCTTTTTGTTCCCCCAGTCTATAAATGCGAACTTAAAACAAACGGTAAGGATATGTAATGATTTATTTTTCATTTTAATATTTTAACAATATTATTTATATAACATATTGCAGTAATAACATCGGCATCTGAAATCTTGTTGATTTTTTCACGGTTTCCTTAATGTTACTTGTATCAGGAATGCAATAAGTTTCGTGGAGTAGTAGACTTTACTTAATTTTTGCAAATATTTAAAAACAATAATTAACATTGCAATTTAGGTGAAATTGCAGTGGTAAGTTTCCAATTTATAATTGTTACTATGTTAAACGTCTCTAAAAATAATATGTTAAAAGCCTAAAGCAGTAAAATGAATGTCGCGCTTAAGCGGTAAGAAGAGGGAAATTGTTATGTGTGTTAGGTTGGGAATACTGAATGTGGTATTTCACACTTACCGCGTCTTGGTTCTGTGCGGAAAACAAGGAAATACGCACGATCTCGCACAAAATATGTAACAATTAATTACGGAAAGTAATACGAAGTATGCAATATTTCTCATAATATGCAGCTTTGATATAAGATAATAATTTTACATTAAATATTATTCAACATTTCTTAAGTGTTTCATATATAATTCCACATTAGTAACTCACGTTTTAAACTATAGTCCGAAACTCGCAATGTTAATATTTGTATATGTGGACGTAATTCCATCCGTCTCCGCTAGATGTCAGGTCCGCGACATTTCGCACTCACGCCAATGTTGTTAGTATACAGCTGTCCGGTATTAGTATAGTAAGGCATTTGTTATCACTAATAAGCCACTAATTGTAACTATCACACGTTATTATTACTATGTACCACACATTCCTGAAAAATGAAAGAGGAAAATAAAACATCAATAAAAATAAGATTAAAAACAGTTCGTTTTAAGTCCGATAAGATTACGGAAAAGTAATGTATACCGAATCATCCATCTAATGTACAGCAATTGTCTAGGTATTTATCGTACTCGGAATAACACAGATTCGTTGCAATGAATAATCGGTAATTCTGTCCTAAAAATTTCCAGTTGCACTTGACCGCCCTCTCCGATTTACCTCATGACCCTGCAGTACTTAGCGTGTGTACAATTACGTAGTCACTTGCCGCAACTTGTACAGGTACGAGCTGAACGTTTGTATCAAGCGATCGTCCAGGGATAATGCATGTCAGCGATCCCTTGCGTGTATTATACGATTTGCTAGAAATATTGCGCTTATATAGGGTGACCCATAAGTAATGTCATTAATTTCAGGGGGTTATTCTTTGAGATATTACAAACAAACAAAATTTAATACAGTTTTGCTCGTTTTTGCTTCCTTTTCGAAATAAAAATTGAATCGCTTATTATTGAAAGGTCAAATGTCCATTTCTTTGACAAACTGAGTTATGGCCAACGTCATGATACCGCATTCTTCTTACTGCAGCGCACCGTTTGCTGAAGAAAAGACACAAGTGTGTGCACTTTACCGAGTGTTACAGTGTAAAGAAGTTTGGTTTTATATTGAAAGGGCACGTGTCCAGGACATTTATTTATTGATTTGTTTATTTATTTATTTACTTATTTACTTACTTACTTAGTTACTTACTTACAGTAGTTACTTACTTATTTACTCATTCACTCATTTTTTTATTTATTTTTTTATTTTATTTATTTATTTACTTATTTATTTTTATTTACTTATTTATTTTTTTATTTAATTAATTAATTAATTTATTATTTATTTATTTTGATTTACTTATTTACTTATTTATTTACTTATTTGTTTACTTATTTACTCACTTAGTTACTTACAGTAGTTACTTATTTACTCATTCACTCGTTTATTTATTTATTTGTTTATTTAATTAATTTATTTATTTACTTAATTATTTATTTATTTATTTTTATTTAATTAATTATTTAATTAATTTATTATTTATTTACTTATTCATTTATTTACTTATTTATTTATTTACTTATTTACTTAGTTACTTACTTACTGTAGTTACTTACTCACTTATTTACTCATTCACTCATTTATTTATTTATTTATTTACTTATTTATTTATTTTTTATTTAATTAGTTAATTAATTAATTTATTTATTTTTATTTACTTATTTATTTACTTATTTACTTATTTATTTACTTACTTATTTATATACTTATTTATTTACTTACTTATGTAGTTACTTACTTATTTACTTATTTATTTACTTACTTATTTATTTACTTACTTATGTATTTATTTACTTACTTATTTACTTACTTACTTAGTTACTTACTTACAGTAGTTACTTACTTACTTATTTACTCATTCACTCATTTTTTATTTATTATTTTATTTTATTTATTTACTTATTTTTTTTATTTATTTAATTAATTAATTTATTTATTGTTTATTTATTTTTATTTACTTATTTATTTACTTATTTACTCATTTAGTTACTTACAGTAGTTACTTATTTACTCATTCACTCGTTTATTTATTTGTTTATTTAATTTATTTATTTATTTACTTACTTATTTATTTATTTTTATTTAATTAATTATTAATTAATTTATTATTTATTTATTTTTATTTATGTATTTACTTATTTATTTATTTATTTACTTATTTACTTCCTTAGTTACTTACTTACAGTAGTTACTTACTTACTTATTTACTCATTCACTCATTTATTTATTTATTTATTTATTTATTTACTTATTTATTTATTTTTATTTAATTAGTTAATTTATTTATTTATTTTTATTTACTTATTTACTTATTTATTTACTTACTTATTTATTTATTTACTTACTTATTTATTTACTTATGTATTTACTTACTTATTTACTTATTTATTTACTTACTTATGTATTTATTTATTTATTTATTTATTTATTTATTTAAGCTGGTAGACATAAGGCCATCAGGCCTTCTCTTCCTCTACTAAGGGATTACAACTACAATATTAAGAATACAATTACAATTATAATTACAATTAATATCAAATTTACAAATACAATAAATAGCATAGTACTAAAAGGTTAACTGATTAATATGTGATATATCAATAACAAACTCTTTTCTTTTCTCATCATTCTTTACATGATATAGAATATACAATCTCATTATTCCATTTTTTTTTGTTTACAACAGTTACAAAATGGCGTGTAGTTGAATCGTTACGAAAAGGAGTGCTGAAAGATCAGAAAATATACTTTCAAATTTTACAGCATTCAGTGATGGTTTTTGATGCAAAGTCCCCGGTAGGCCTAAGTGGTTGTATATGAATATATTGATGGAGTAGTGACATACAAATTCAATTTACTGCATAGAACTAATGCAATGTTTCCTAAAGACTTGAAACTACTTGAAAGCAGAGAATATTATGGAAAAGGTCCAATCAATAAGAAGAAAGATGAAGATATCAGCAAAGTTATGAAGTATGCACTTCCTGAATATCTTCAATTATAAAAAAATTCTCCAGTGGTCTATATAATAATAATAATAATAATAATAATAATAATAATAATAATAATAATAATAATAATAATTATAATAACAACAATAATAAAATGATTTATTTAACCTGGCAGAGTTAGGGCCATACGGCCTTCTCTAACACTCAACCAGGAGTAAAACTGCGTTACAAAAACACTACAAATTTACAAAGTACACTACAATTTTACACACAAAACTGAATAAGATAATAATAATAAAATGTAAACAACAAGTAAGTAGAAATCAGACATAATATATAACATGCAGAAAGAAAGGAAAAAGCATAATAAAATATGAACAACAGGTCAAAATAAATGAGACATACAAAGTATAAAGTATAAAAAGTAAGACAATTAATAATAATAATAATAATAATAATAATAATAATAATAATAATGATAAAAATAAGAATATTAGTAATAATAATAATGATAATAATGATAATAATAATAACAATAATAATAATAATAATAATAATAATAATAATAATAGTAAAATAGTGCAGTACAAAGCATACAATGAATACAATATTTTTAAGTACACACAGTAAGGAAAATTATGATTATATATAGCTCAACTTATCACATTATAGATATACCATAATCGGAAAATATGAAAACAAAAATATAAAATAAGTTAAATATCACTAGAACTTAAAAAAGTGAATACGTGGAAACATGCAATACAACACTTGTCATAATAGTAAGTTAGTTTGGCAACTCGTCATAAGATAATTTTCTAACTTGGATTTGAAAGATTTCAATGTTCGGCAGCCCTTGACTTCAGGCGGCAGAGAGTTCCAGTGACGAGAGGTAGCAACAGTGAAAGATGAGGAATACAGAGATGATGTGTGAAGTGGAATTTCTAGCGTGTTATGAAGAAGAAAACAATGAAGATGATTGAAAACTTCAGAGGAAGTGTTTAATGAAGAAAGTTAAAAGCTATTATGCTATTAAATTGCTTCATTTCAGAAATAAGAGATATTGCCTTAGAAATATAATGTTCTTAGCAGTTAAATTATTAAGCATTTGTTAGTCAATAACAGTTAAAACACATTTAAGAACATAAAAATTCGTTTCATTATGTTTTACTTACTGTTTGTTATTAAAAGGGTACTAGTCCATCATAAAGATTATTTTTTACAGGTAAGTTTCAGTGATGTTACAATTAAGTTATGCATGTTAATGCAACTTTACACTTTTGTCGTCGAATAAAAAATACTACACTACAAAGTACCATTAGCAAAATAAATAGTTTTTTGCTTCTCCTGTAAAATTGACAAAGTGGACATGTAACCTTTCAAAAATAATCGGTTCAATTGTTTTATGCGAAACATTTCATAGCGTGTTTTAGGAAGGTCATTCCTTAAATTGCCAATATTCTGAGTCAGTCTAAGAAAGCAGTGTATTATGATAATAAATGAATGAAAGAATTTTAGTTTTGTCCTTTGAAGAAATTTGATCTGAACTGATGTAACTTTTCGTTGTGAAAAGGAAATTTAAAAAATATTACATTTATTCGGATCAAATTTCTGCACATTTAAAGGTCAAAAATAAAATTCTTTCAATCATTTATTATCGTAATATGCTTTTGTCCTAAAGTAACTGAGAATATTGGGAATTTATATAATGGATTTCCCAAAACACGCTGTGAAAGGTTTCATATAAAATAATTTCTATCTCGAAAACGAAGCTAAAATGAGCAAAATTGTATTAACTTTTTCGTTTGAAATATCTCAAAGAATAACCCCCTGAAATTAATGGCATTACTTACGGTACACCCTGTATATGTTCACATAACCTCAGTACAGAAGACTTCGTTATGCATTTGTAACGAAATTTTGCTCATGTTCCCTTTATTGTATTGTGTTATACAGGATGAGTAAAAAGTAAGGAACAATGCTTGTAATTTTCTTATTTCTAATTTTATGTAGAACAAAACTTTTTTCTGAAATTGTTTAATTCAAAGCCTCCTCAAATTGATGTACTGAAACACTGGTGTTCCTCAGGGCTCTATTCTTGGTCCATTCTTGTTTCTTATTATGATTAATGACTTGCCATACAATGTGGCGGCTAAAACTATAATGCATGCTGACGATACAACTTTTGTTATCACACATAATAATACTGCTGACTTAGGTTTCATGAAGCAAGCTCTATTTGCTGAAATAAGAAAGTGGTTTTCAATTAATGGATTTATTGTTAATGATGAAAAAACTCATGTGTTAACTCTAAGTTTGAAACAAACCCAAAATAATGTGATAAATGAATCTGTAAAGATGCTGGGTATGTATTTGGATCCTAAACTAAGGTGGAACAGCCATGTCAGTTATGTATGTAAAAGAATTTCTAGAGTAATTTATCTCTTGAGAAGTATCATGTACAAGATTCCCAAACATTATTTAAAACAAGTTTACTATGCACTATTTGAAAGTGTTATTAGATATGGATTACTTTTATATGGAAATAGTTCTCACCTTCCAAACATTCTGTTACTGCAGAAAAAGGCAGTTCGTATTATAACAATGTCACCACCCAGACTATCATGTAGATCTCTTTTCAAAAATGAAAAGATTATGACAGTCTACAATCTATATGTTTTTGAACTTTTAATGTATGTAAACAAGAATATTACTAATTATACAAGTATAGTAAATCTGCATCGCTATGAAACCAGAAATGATGATCAATTAAACGTACCACATGTCAGGTTGCAAAAAACACAATCAAGCTATGTAATTACTGCAATAAAAGTATATAATAAGATGCCTACAAATATAAAGGTACTTAATGAGACACAATTTAAATTTCAGATTAAGAGATGGATACAAAATAATCCCATTTATAATATGAATGAATTTTTTGAAAATGATGTAGTATTTTAGCTAAATTTTATTATTTTTTACTCTTTTAATATTTTAAATATTGACACATTGTTTTTTATATTATCACATTGACGAGGCCTCTTGTATTCTTGTACCTTCAGGCAAATAAAGAATATGAATATATATGAATATTAAAATTTCCCTTTATTCAGTACACATACATTGTCATCAAAAGACTAATTTTTACAAAAGAATATTTTATAAATGACAAAAAATATGATTTGTACGTACTGAGGCATGAAGAATCCAAAAATAGGAAAATAAGCACATGGTGCCATTAAAAAAACTCATTGGCACACTCTTTATAAATGAAAATCATAGTACTCGAAAAAATGTTCAAAATATTCCTTCTTTGATACCCTATTCGCCGGTTTTTCCAAGTATTGTTAGAAAATTTAACGACTGTTAAATTCTAAACAGTTTGTTAATTAATAAAATTGTATGTTTTCAACACCAGTTTGGTTTAACAGAGTGTTAACAGTTTGTTAATTTTAAATGTAGGATTTCGGGCAGTTAACTCGTTTAACAGTTAGTTAAATATGGCCGATGTCTCCACAGCTGTTCGAACAGAAGTTGCGAAATTAATATTTCGTGTCTCTCTGTCGGGAATGTTTAGCATATGACTGGTAATATAACATTTAAAAAATACTTTGGACTGTTTAAATACATCAATGTTATTTTATTTCTTTCGTATTTCGTATCCATAATAGCAATGAGGAAATATAACCTTACTTCGTAATTATTATTCAGCACGTCACCTACAACTTTCATTTGTCAACTGTTTGTTTATGGAGCGTGGCCTACTATAACAGGTTGTCATTTTATGCAAGTTTCATGACTCACTCTATAATGTAGAATTTAAAGATTAATTTTAGCCAATTAAAAATTGTCTTACATGTGTAGAATCATTACCAACTGCTGTTGAGTAGTTAAAATAGTGCTAACAGACGTTATAGTTAAGTGTTGGTTATCTTAAACAAAATTATGTCGAACAAATGGAAAATACATTAAAAAAAGCGTCAAAAATAAACAGACTAATAATTTAACATTCGTTAAGCAAAATTAAACATTACTTGGACAAACTGGCCATAAAACTTTTGTATAAATAATTTCTTCATAATATTAGAAAAAAAGAAAGTTACAAGTATTATTTCATAATTTTTACTTACCCCGTATTATACATTATGGTATAGAAATAATACATGTATATATGATATTAAGATCCCAAGCTTAAGCCTAGAAAACCTATGGTAATTTGCCAAATATTACAATGAAGTTATTCAAATTATTAGCAACATAATCCATAATTTTCTTATGGAATTTAACAATGTATGCAAATATCCTCAGAATAGCATTCCAATGTTTCAATTCACTGATTCGTCACACTAAAATAAACTGAATTAAATTCTGTCTCCAAGGAAACAAAGACTATATTGGCATTTGTTTTTGAACATCCTATTAAAGTTCACGGACTCACATATGAAAATTACATTAAATAACGTATGGTTTTACATCTCAAATCAATAGAATACTACATTAAGTTGCAAATCTCTATGGGGATGTGAATTATGTTTAATGCTGATGATAATTCAATAACTGAACGTCAGTTAATTACATCGCTTCAACCATCCGTTAATAACATTCTAATTCACAAAGTTTGTTGTCATACATCGTTATGCATATACACACAAAGTTAGATTGGAAATTAGTGTGTGTATCGCCGTCATTCGTATCTGCTTAAAGGATTCGAACATTTTGGGCGGTCCGTTCCACTCCTTTGAGAATTACAAAGTAACATTAGATATTCACAAATAACTGTGCGGTCATATATTTAGTAAATAGGGTAAACATTGGTAATTTCGTGATAATTTCATGAAAATTGATTTAAAATGCAAATGTGTGAATATATCCTTATTCTGATAATTTCATCTAAAAGACAATAACTTGCTGTACAAATCTCGAGACATAAAAGTTTAGACACGTTCTTGAACAATTGCCAAAAACAACTTTTACAACTTAAGCTAAAAGGCTGGTTATTTCGTAATAACCTTGGTAATTTCGTGATATTACATTGATAATTTCGTGACAGGTAGAAGAATTGTGGAAAAAGTCATTAAAGTCAAATGAAATTCTCATTTATTGTTACAAGACTTCAAACATAGTAATTCCGTCTAATATTCATAGCAAGAAAACATAGAAATACATATCAACACATAATAAGAATGAAATCAAAGTAAAAATTGAAATTAGAAAAGGATCTTCTTTGCCCTGAAAACGTGAACACTTTTATTACGGACTTGACTATAGCCTATATTACTAGGGTAACTCCAAAAGTAATGCATTACATTTGTTTAAAAATTATATTTTTATCCTACAGCTTTGCTAGTTTCACAGAATGTAAATGCATCCTTCAGGAACAAAATGTCACTTTTCCACATAATCCCCGACCCTTTCAACTGCCTTACGTAACCTAGGAACGAGGGCCTGTAGACCAGCAGGGTAAAAGTCTGGACCAACACGTCTGAGCCACTCTTTAGCAGCGTGCACAAGGGAGTCATCTTCTAACCTCGTTCCGCGAAGGGATCCTTCAGTTTACCAAAGAGATGGTAATCGCACGGTGCCAGTTCAGGACTGTAAGACGGTTGTTTCAGTGTTGTCTATCCGAATTTTCTGATCTGGTCTGTGGTCTTGTGACTGACATATTATGGTTGTGCGTTATCGTGCAATAGCAGAACATCCTGCTTCTCCCGATGTCGTCGAACACGACTCAGTCGAGCTTGAAGTTTATTGAGAGTTGCCACATACGCGTCAGAATTAATGGTGGTTCCGTGTGGCATGATGTCCACAAGCAAGAGTCCTTCTGAATCGAAAAACACAGTAGCCATAACTTTTCCTGCCGAAGGTGCACTTTTGAATTTCTGTTTCTTTGGTGAATTTGCATGATGCCACTCCATTGTCTGCCTCTATCTCCGGTCCAAAATGGTGGAGCCATGTTCCATCTTCTGTCACAATTCTTGCAAGTAAGTCATCTAGCACTTATCATTGGCACTTATCACGATAACAAATCAAACAGAAGCTACACTCAACCCATTGCGTCCCCCTTTTCTCTTTTGTTATCACATATTATCTTCAGATTTCTAAAATTCGTATTGTAATACAAAATTTTTAAAATAGTATAAAATGTAACGCTTAATACTCAACAAAATTTCGCCTCAATCAGCTAAAATTTCTATCAGTATAGCTAAGCCTATATGGCGACTACAGATGTATCTAAAATTCCAAAAACATTTCCTAAAATTTCATTAAGATATAATAAATCATTGTACCAAATATCATATGCTTACCTTTAGTAATAAGCCTGTAATGTAATTACAAACATCCACAAAATTTATACGCCTGAGAAATCGACGCTAACTTGGTCTCTCCAAACATAAAAGATCACTGAAGCAACTACAATAGTCACACAAAGCGTAGCTGTATGTTTCTGGAAACCGGACAACATATGCAATCCCTTGGCGGAAATTTGAATCTCGTAATACCATTGGTTAGTTCACAAAAGAGCAAAGAAAAAGTATCACGAAATAACCACTGCCACGAAATTACCAATGTTTACCCTACAGCTCTCAGATGCACCATCTCTGTTACTACTAAGCCCGAAAAAATATATCTTCATAAACTCTTTTGTTTTCATTTTCATATTGTAATGACATCATCACTTAAAATAAGGCGGAAATGTCTACGTATATTAATGAAAGAAACACAATAAACTCATTTTGGCTAAAAATGGACTCCTCAAATAACAAATTCTTTTGTTTAAGAGAATTTTTAAATGACAATACATTTATAAAAGAAGTAATACTATATTAATATTAGTAGGCTTAGGAGATGTTTGTTAATTCTGAGGTAACGTAAGATAAAAGAGAATTTCAAATATGAATTTCGGAGTTTTCATTATTATTTTAGAGCCTATTTCACACTTTTATTAAACCTGTTTTAGACACCTAAAATCTATTTTTTTAGCCTAATAACTCGAAGTCTACAAATAACATTAAGAGATAGAAATATTAATTAAGGGGAGAGAATGGTATTTCTTAAAACTTTTTTCCTAATTGTTGTAAAATATTAATTTTTTGTATGTAGAGAGTTTATAGCTGTAGCAACTCAACCAAATATAAATATTTTGAAAAAAAAATTTTGGGGCCCAGATTTGAAAAAAAAAAATGTACCCAATGGAGGATTTTACTAAAACCGATATATCTAAACCACTTTTAAAGACAGAATCATACAGTTTTTTGCAATGTACTTGTAAAAGCATGCTCTGCAAACTGCCTGTAACAGAATTTTGATATTAGTCCTTACGTTTGTAAAATAAACAATTAAAATTTAATAACACTTTTTTATTTCCTTTTTCGCAAACAAACGGACATATTTTAAAAATGAAATCAATTAACAAAATTCTGTTACAGAGAAAAGTTTCCTAATAGTTTAAAGAATGTGTGTTCTAAATTTCATACATGTGTCTTTAATTATATCCATTTTTGTCTGGCAATGTAGCAAAAAAAAATGAAGTTACCGGAAACAACGATAAAGGGGTGTGTGATTTAAGTATCCATGGCGCAGGAAGTTTAAAAATGGCGTCTGAACATCCGATAAGGATACAAATACCCACAAAATGTTATGCAATACATTCCACATATATCAAAGATTATTTTAAAGAAAGTTTTTTTTTGAAAAGTTAATTTACCGGAACCAACAATAAAAGGGGACGCGTGATTTAAAAATCAATAGCGCAGGAAGTTTAAAATGGCGTCTGAACATCCGCTACGGACACAAATACCCACAAAATATTATGCTATGCATTTCATACATATCACAGTGTATTCTAAACAAAAACAAAATTGAAAATTGACTTTTTTCTCTCCAAAAAATATCGCCCTTTCCCCTTAAGTTATAAAAACTTAAATACGTAACAAACATTATCTTTGAATTTATCAGCGATGTTATATATAAACCGAACTTCTTTTGCCACTTTGTGTTTAATTTTTTCTAAAGTTTTATGAATGCATTTCCTTCTGTTACATGTCTTTCCATTTCGCGATATCTCGAACTAATTGCTTTCATAGATGTTTGCAGCATTAAGATCAATAGGAAGAAGGTCATAAAATGGACGCAACGAGTACTGAATTAAGTATGCGCGATATGTCACACGAAGGCCGTATATACCATTACATATGATCACGAAACACAACTCTCGCCTTCGTTCGAGCCTGGTGACCGGCACGAATAATTTTATTACTAGGGACTTAAATAATCTCTTTTACACATCATTACATTCACTTTCATTTTCCATTCTTTAAACTCGTGTCTCTCTTTCTTTACATTCTTTTTTTTTTTTTTAACTGAAACTTATTCAGGCAGACAATGAGTCGAAGGCTCTGAAAAAAAAAAAAAAACTCTGTGTTGGACGTTTTAGAGGGCTTTGCAATGTTGTTGCTATGGAACTATGTATGTTGCTATGAAAAATATTGCGTATAAAGTGTTATATTTAATAGTAGAGATTATTTCAAAAGTCAGTTCAAACATTAAGCCGCTATAAATATTCTAATACTAGCCGTACCCGTGCGCTCCGCTGCACCCGTTAGAAATAAATATAAAGTAATTACATAATTAAAATAGGACGTTTGATCCAAGGAACATTCGTGTTTGATAGAAGGATAAATCGTTTAATATGTTACTTAATTTAAATTTCATCCAAATAATTAAAATGCGATCAATTTGGTCCAGGGACACTCATTTGGTGCAATGACAATTCCTTTAACTTGTTTCTTAATTTTTATTACATGCAACCATAGTTTAATGAAGACTGACATATCATTTAGATTTAATGTCTATACTTTATTTTACTTGCTATATGTTTCCATTGAATTATGATAAAAACTTAATTTTAACCCTTGTTTTCTACGCCTTCACTAAATGGCGCTTCGGCCACTATGATTTTGAACCCTTCAAATAACTTAAATAACTTAAATTATATTATATTATATTATATTATATTATATTATATTATATTATATTATATTATATTATATTATATTATATTATATTATATTATATTATATTATATTATATTATATTATATTATATGAAAAGTGTGTTGATAACGGATGTACACCGATAAGTAAGTTTTTAATTTGTTATGGGGGCTCTTGAATCTCAGGAGGTTCAAATTTTATTTTACAACAGCGCAACATAATCTGCTTGGCTCATTACCCAATTTTTTTGCATTGCATTTAATTCATATGTATTTTATGTATTTTAACACGATTCAATTGAGCATAGTTAAAATTTGGATTATAAAATAAGGGAATGCTAAGCTAACATATTACTACTGCATACTAAATCAATACACTCTTGTGGATCGTTAATTCTCTGAGATAAACATTATTTTAAGAAATACAGGAAACGAATACACAGAATAGCCTATCAAGTTGTTTGTGCATAAGAAGGTATTTTAATCTTACCTGTCCTCAATTCACTCCGAAGTTACTGTAATAACATTATAGCATTACGTCCATCTAGAGAAACTACACTTTCCAATGGTGAATTAATAATTAATTACACAAATCGGTTAATTTAGCTTCCGATATTACTTCATACAAACACAGAAACATTATCTCTAGGCTATGATTCATAGCTTTCGAGTGTTGTTGACCAAGGCCCCTTATAGACGAATTCATTTGTTTATTTCATTACGCCGCCTTAGATGGCAGTTATTTTAATTTTGAAATTCATTTATCTCATTAAATATCAGTCCTATCAAAATTTTTCAAAGAATAAAACTTATCGGAAATGATTTGTAAAGAAACGTTTGTTATGTAACATGTTTCAAAAAAATCAATAATAAGCGAGATATTTCGATTTATTTAATTCAGACCCCCTTATAACCCCCCTTTTAAATAATTTATTTTGAATGCCATATAGCCTAAAATCTAAGTTACAACGAACTTAATTTATATTCCAATTTTCATCGAAATCGTTTCAGCCATTATCGCGTGAAAAGGTAACAAACAGACAGACAGACAGACATACAAAGAAAATTTTCAAAAAAGCGATTTTCGGCTTCAGGGTGGTTAATTATATATGTTAGGACCAATTATTTTTGTAAAATCGAAAATTACCAGGAAATTTTCGGCTACAGATTTATTATTAGTATAGATTTGAGATAGAGAAAAACAAAAACATCAGAGTGTTGTGAAAACAACGGGGTTTACAAAACATTGGGAAGATATCAGCCTTTCTCTTGTTTAACGTACAGAATTTTGCCTGCGACACCATGCACAGCATTTTGCAGATAATGTCTTGGAATATTGGCAATTTCTTGCGAGATGGCATCTTTCAGTTGTAGTAGGGTTGTTGGATGTGTCAGGAGAACTCGTTCTTTAAGGTAACCCCACAACCAAAAGTCGGCCGGATTGAAATATGGAGATCGCGGAGGCCACAATATTTGAAAGTGCCTACTGACGACACGATCGCCAAACTTCTGCGTAATTAATTGTTTTGCAGGGATAAAGATGTGGGTTAGAGCGCCATCTTGCATGAAGATTATGTGTTCCATAACGCGATTCTACAGTCTAGAGATGACGAAGTTCTGTAACATACTGTAGTAGCGCTCCCCGTTTACTGTAACAGTCTGTCTTACTCCATTATTGTCCACACCTGTGGAGTAACTGTTAGCGCATCTGGCTGGGCAACAAGGTGGCCCGGGTTTGGTTCCCGTTCGGGACAAGTTACCTGGTTAAGGTTTTTTCGGGTTTCCCCCCAACCCAATATGAGCAAATGCTGGGTAACTTTCTGTGCTTGACCCCGGACTCATTTCATCGGCATCATCACATTCATCTCATTTAGACGCTAAATA
The DNA here is from genome assembly GCA_025594305.2 of Periplaneta americana. Lineage (NCBI taxonomy): Eukaryota > Metazoa > Arthropoda > Insecta > Blattodea > Blattidae > Periplaneta > Periplaneta americana. Next base: position 70,912,132 of record JAJSOF020000038.1, on the reverse strand, counting down.
AGCTAAGATGTCGATAAAGCTTCGTAAAATAACATACTAAAAATTTAATGGTGGAGTTAACACGCGTAATTGAGGTTCGTTTTCCGACCAAAGTCATCAGTAGGCACTTTCCAATAATGTGGCCTCCGCGATCTCCAGATTTCAATCCGGCCGATTTTGGGTTGTGGGGTTACCTTAAAGAACGAGTTCTCCTGACACATCTGACAACCCTACTGCAACTGAAAGATGCCACCTGACAAGAAATTGCCAATATTCCAAGATATTGTCTGCAAAATGCTGTGCATGGTGTAGCAGACAGAATGCTGTACGTTGAACAAGAGAACGGCGGACATCTTCCCCATGTTTTGTAAACCCCGTTGTTTGCCCAACACTGTGATGTTTTTGTTTTTTCTCTATCTCAAATATTATAATATTTATAGCGGTTTAATGTTTGAAATGACTTTTGAAATACCCTATATATTAGGTATGATACAAGGTTGGCAAGTGTTTTCTTACAAATTCGAGGAAAAGTTAAAAAAAAAAAAAAAAAAAAAAAACTCGCTCTGCTCTTTTTTCAATTTCCGAGATTTTGTAATGCACTTTACAAACGTGTAGTGTACAACATTTTTTGCACGATGATATTTTTAAAATTACAAATACTATATTTTGCATTGAAAATTTAGAGCAATATATTCCAAAGCCTTCGCAAAACTGTACTGTAATGGTTACTAAGTAACAATAAGTGTACTGTAATGGGTTTATTTCAGTATAGTTTTGTTATGAAGAAAGGTTTCCCAGGCAACAAGTTTTTGTTTGGAAATTCTAATTTTCAAGGCCTAACAACAATAGCTGTAAATACAGCAAAATACACGATTGTGCAAATTATTACTACACATTCACAGCTGTTAAAATTCGACCTTTTCCTCGCATAAATGCTAGACACTCTATCGTTTTATTTCAGTTAACATTTTATCTATTCCATTTAATACTTTTTTTTATTCCTTTGCCAGCTTTTCTGTATTCTTTATTTTTGTTCTTTTCTTACCCCTTTCAAATCACTATTTTTCCATTGTCTATCGTTTCTTTCCCAATTTCCTCATTTCTATTTCAGTTTCTTTCGTTTCCTTCCCATTTCTTCATTCACTTTTTTTTTCGTTTTTTTTTGTACTCTCTTTTCACTCGTTTATCCCTTTATTTTCCCCTTTCTTCCTATCTGTTTTTAACCACATCGTCTCATTTCCTTTTTGTTTCTTTATCCCTAATTGCTTTTATTCTTTAGTATTCCTTCTGAGGCATCATTGTTTCTTTGTTTGTTTTACGTCCCATTGCTTCATCCTACCTATCCTTTTTATCATTATTGTCTTCTTTTTTCGCATAATTTGTCTGTACTCTTTAGTTCTTTAATTACTATATTTTATTATTGTTTATCTTCACCTCTCACGTTCTTTTAGCCTATCATTGTCTCCTCCTGTTCCTTATTATATTTTATGCTCGACCATGCCGAAATGTAGTAATTATACACCTGGTAGCAGCCCTTTAATGCATGTCATTAAAGTACACCTACTCATTAAAGTACAGGTCTTCAGCCAATCACAAGTCAGCTTTGTACCGTTATATCGATTATTCTCGGATATGCAATCGACAGACAATTAGCGAAAAGTCACGGAGGCTGGAAATCCAATACTGTCGCAGAAGATTATTTTCTGTTACTATAATAATTAGCGTTAATTATAAATAATATTTAAATAAATTCAATTTGTCATCTCGTTTTTCAATTCTAAATCAATTTCCAGGTTATATCAGACTAATGTTCATTCTTATTCTGTGCCAAGGTCAATGACATTCGGCCTCGGAAGAAATCAATACTTTCGCGTCTGCGCACATCTCACAATTCAGGTCAGTTCGCACATAACCATAAAAAGACCTAATTTTCAATACTTTCAAGTTAGAAATATGGTAGAGCATAAAACGTCGTATGAAACTTGACTATAATGGTAATTAAGACGCTCGTATGAAAATTATGAAAGTCGCTTGCGCTCGTTTCATAAACATACTCGCGTCTTAATTACTACCATTATAGGCTGTTGCATAATATACTATTCTTAAACAAGACTAATTAAAATAAACAACTAGGGAAAAGACCACTGAAGTGCTTTGTGTGGAGTGTGGTACTGTCTAGAGAAGAAACATGGACATTACGACAAAGTGAAGAGAAGCGAATAGAAGTATTTGAAATGTGGATATGGAGAAGAATGGAGCGTGTGAAGTGGGTAGTCAGAAGAAGGAATGAAGCTGTGTTGGAAAGAGTGGGTGAAGAAATAATGATGATGAAACTAATCATGAAGAGGAAAAGGAATTGGTTGGGGTCACTGACTGAGAAGAAACTGTCTGCTGAAGGATGTATTGGAAGGAATGGTGAACGGGAGAAGAGTTCGGGGCAGAAGAAGATATCAGATGATAGGCGACATTCCTTTAAATGTAAATTAGAAAAATATCTTATGATGAGTTGCCAGACCTAACGCGTTGCAAATATTTAATGTAATGTGTTCCAATGTATGTATTTTATTTTTTTTTGTTTCTTATTTTTATTATATAAATCGTGTTTATTTATCACTTAACGCCAATATGTATCGCACTGTGTTGTTGTGTTTTATTAGTAATCTATTTTTGTGTACATTTTATTCAATTGTCGGATTCTGGTTTAATTATGTAAATCCTACTTAATTGTAATCTAATACTAATATGTATACTAATGTGTTTATTTTTATTTTTACTGTGTACATATTTTTATTGAATTATCGGCTTCTGTTTTTATGTGATTCGTATTTGATTCTAACAACATTAATATATATTTCACTATGTTTATTTTTATTTTATGAGGTAAATTTTATGTAACTACCTCTTTTGATCTCATTATGTACCTAAATTGTTTCAGTATGTAATTACTTAATTCCGATCCAGTTTTATGTTCAACTGTGTAAGCAAGTTTTAATCCTGGTTGAGTGTAAGAGAAGGCCTTACGGCCTTAACTCTGCCAGGTTAAATAAAGCCATTATTATTATTATTATTATTATTATTATTATTATTATTATTATTATTATTATAACATTGAAATGTATATATCATATGAGGAGACAAAGAGGAAGGCAGGAAATAGGAAAGATTGGAGAAAGCTGGGTTTGCAGTGAAAGATCTGTCCTTAAATATAAGACTTTGAATCAATGAATGAATAATGAACAAAGGTAGAAAATATGGAATATTGGAAAATGCTATGTTTGCAATGAAAGACCTGCCCTTGGACGGAAAACTATGAAGGAATTTGAATATTAAACGTCTGAGACCTTTGGATAATTCAGAAACGCTTTCTTTATTTCGATTCAACTGTCCAAAATAGTTATGCTTCCTTTTCAAACAAATTAAAAAAGTTCTTCCTCTTGCATGTCCCTATCTGTGATTGAAGCAAAGCTGTGAAGGTTTGCCTTCTTTTACCCCTCCCCCCAACTAATGGTTCTGGGTTGGTTATGCAGTTTCATTTGAGTGTCTTGAAAAGTTCCCTCGTGTCCAAGTTCTATTCTGTTATCCTCTGTAGAGTTGGGTAACTTGAAATAGCGTTCTTCTTGAGGAACAAAATAAGAGTTTATGATACTATCTGGACTCCGGGGTACTGTTTACCCCGCAAAAGTTATTCTGACTGCAGCTCAACGCTTCATAACAGAAGTTATTCACGAATTTTGGGCTCGCAACTGTAAATACACGTAGAATAATTTGTTAATAATTACATTTTGCTATATTATCTCCTTATATACGATGAACCGTAATTATTGTCAATTTCATGGATCATTATTTGAGATATTTCAAACGAAAAAGTTTAGGCCGAACACAATTTTGCTCGTTTTTGCTACCTTTACGAGATAAAAACTATTTTATATGAAACATTTCATAGCGTGTTTTGTGAAATCTATTGATTTAATTCCCAATATGCTCACTCAGTTTAACAGAGCAGTGTATTATGATAAATGATAAATAGAATTTTAGTTTTGTCCTTTAAATGTGCAGAAATTTGATCCGAACAAATATAACATTTTAAAATTCCTTTGCGCACCAGGGACGATGAGTATGATGATGATGATGATATTTTTATTATTATTACTTACTTACTTACAAATGGCTTTTAAGGAACCCGAAGGTTCATTGCCGCCCTCACATAAGCCCGCCAGCGGTCCCTATCCTGTGCAAGATTAATCCAGTCTCTATCATCATATCCCACCTCCCTCAAATCCATTTTAATATTATCCTCCCATCTACGTCTTGGCCTCCCTAAAGGTCTTTTTCCCTCCGGTCTCCCAACTAACACTCTATATGCATTTCTGGATTCGCCCATACGTGCTACATGCCCTGCCCATCTCAAACGTCTGGATTTAATGTTCCTAATTATGTCAGGTGAAGAATACAATGCGTGCAGTTCTGTGTTGTGTAACTTTCTCCATTCTCCTGTAACTTCATCCCGCTTAGCCCCAAATATTTTCCTAAGCACCTTATTCTCAAACACCCTTAACCTATGTTCCTCTCTCAGAGTGAGAGTCCAAGTTTCACAACCATACAGAAGAACCGGTAATATAACTGTTTTATAAATTCTAACTTTCAGATTTTTGGACAGCAGACTGGATGATAAGAGCTTCTCAACCGAATAATAACACGCATTTCCCATATTTATTATGCGTTTAATTTCCTCCCGAGTGTCATTTATATTTGTTACTGTTGCTCCAAGATATTTGAATTTTTCCACCTCTTCGAAGGATAAATCTCAATTTTTATATTTCCATTTCGTACAATATTCTGGTCACGAGACATAATCATATACTTTGTCTTTTCAGGATTTACTTCCAAACCGATCGCTCTACTTGCTTCAAGTAAAATTTCCGTGTTTTCCCTAATCGTTTGTGTATTTTCTCCTAACATATTCACGTCATCCGCATAGACAAGAAGCTGATGTAACCCGTTCAATTCCAAACCCTCTGTGTTTTATTATTATTATTATTATTATTATTATTATTATTATTATTATTATTATTATTAACCTGGTCACATATCTAAATCAAATTGTACCAATAATTGAAACGCAGGGACAAACTGATTCAATATATTTTGATTTCAGCAAAGCTTTTGATGTAGTCCGCACTATATCCTTCTTCATAAGTTAGGAAATATTGGCCTTTCTGTAAGCTACGTAAAGTGGTTCGAAAATTATTTAAGTAATAGAGTTTCATGTGTAAGACTGTTTAATATACACTCTTATTCTTATAATATAAATTGGGGAGTCCGCAGGGATCTACTTTAGGACCTCTCCTATTTATTATATTCATAGATTATATATGTAAAGAATAAGTTCTGCTTATTATTTGAGACGATTTAAAAATTTTTCATACAATCAAAAGTAGTATTGACTGTCAATCACTTCAATGTGACATTAATTCAGTCGCTAAATGGTCGGAAGACAATGGTATGAAAATTAACGTATCCAAAACTGATGTAATAACCTTTTCTAGAAAAACTTCTTCACTGAAATTTAATTATTATCTAAATAATGTACTAATTAACAGAACGGGTTGCGTAAAAGTTTTGGGAATATTCTTTGACAGTAAATTGTATTTTCATAGTCACGTTGATTACATTTACAATCACGCAATCAGAATGTTAGGAATAATACGGTCAATAACTTATTCTTTTCTACGCCCGACTCTCTTTTAATGCTATACTATACATTGGTGTGATCGAAACTCGAATATGCATCTGTAGTTTGGAACTCGATTACAACTACGGACTCGGCTAAATCAGAAAATATACAAAGAAAATTTATATCCTTATGTTCATTCAGATTTCTGCCCATTAATTCCGGCACAGTTATGAGAGAAAATGTGAATATTTTAATTGTCAAAATCTATATGCTAGACGCCATGAGCTAGATTATCTGTTCTTTTGTAAAGTCCTCAAAAGGGGATATATCCGGGCTTTTTCT